>QANZ01048856.1:0-24231 GCA_003254925.1 Chamaecrista fasciculata
TTTATAATTTTTTTTTTATTTTTGGTCCCAACCCTCCTAATCCAGATTTCAATTGTTGATTATAGTCTCGACCTAATTAAGCAAAAGAAAAAAATTCTTAGTAATAGATCATAATTTTAAATTGTCGTATTCAAAATTGAAACACGAGAGATATGACTAATTTTTTTTAATTTAGTTGATTGTGAAATGAATGGCCCAAACTTTTAGGAATTGATTTGACCTTATTTGTTGACCACGTATAAAGAAAATGCTCTTCAAAAACAACTAAAACTTGTTACATTCAAGCTCGAAACGAGATAAATATGACCACATTAAAAAATTTGGGACAAAAATAAAACATTTTACTAAACATTTAAGATCAATATGAATCTTTTGAAGCATATATAAAGGACCAAAATGAACACTAAAATATACATTTAAGATGAAGGTGACCCTTTAATTTTAAAGATCGGGAAAGCTAGCAAACTTTCCCAAAAAAATATTAACTGTCAATATTTTCTATTTTATGAAATCTCATATCAAAAGATTGCTGAAAGAAATTGGGAGATAGATATACTTACATGAAGATGTAGACATGCTGAAGTAGGAAGAACAAGAACTTAACAACCCACTGTCCCAAAGAGACCCAAAGATGAAGCACCAAGTTTTCAAAATGCCAATGTAGCTAAGAGTGGAGCCAAGGAGTTCGTATTTTTTTTCAGGAGAGAAGCCAACCCCACACACCCTAAAAACTTTCTCGGTTTGTTTTTAGACAAACCAATATTTTACAAGTTTTGGACAAAATTGCAAAAGGGTCCCCATAGTTATTGTAAAATAACAAAACTTCTCCTGAACAAATACAACATCACATTTTAGTACAAAAGATAAATTATCAATATAATCAAATAGTTAACAAAGTAGTCTCCACTATAAATTGGCTCTTTGTAAACATTAGCAACTTAATGGGATAGTTGCTAATACTCTTTGGACGTGAGTTGAGGTTCTTTGCCTGGTCTTGTGAAGCTTGTGAATAATCAAACCCATCACTGATTACCACAATTTAAACTTAATCATATCTAAAATATTCAGAATCAACCAAATTAGTCACCTGATCAACAAACACAAATCATTGATAAAATAATTAATTAATGCTAATCCACTAAATAATATATGATTCCAACAATCTCCCACTTGGATAGCATTAGTTAATCATTAAATCAATGCACTAAAATATTGCTGATTAGTGACAACAGGATACACAAACATGCATATCATATCAGTCTAAACATACAGATCATTGAATCCGATAGGGAAACAAATGATATCAAGTAAAGATTTGAGTATCTGAATATTAAAGATCACAAAACGACAATAAAGTCACTAAAGAAGACAAATATAACAATAATCTGCCAAAACATCTCAGACTCCCACTAGACTAAGGCTATATCAAAGTTCTCAACAACACCCATATGGGCAACATGACCTTTGAAGACCCCAACGGGCAAACCTTTAGTCAACGGATCCGCTAGCATATGTTCACCGGGAATGTGAACCAAACAAATCTGAGATTCCAAGATCTTTTCTCTAACAAACAAATACTTAACATCAAAATGTTTAGTACGATTCGAAATTCTATGACTTTGAGAAAAGCTAACGGCAGATGAGCTATCACAATACATGGTTAAGGGTCTTGATATAGAATCAACAAGACGCATGCCAGATATCAAATTCCTCAACCATATGGCCTGACGTGTGGCCTCATAGCAAGCTATATACTCTGCCTCCATAGTTGAGGTGGCTGTTATTGATTGCTTGCAACTTTTCCACGAAACAGCCCCTCCAGACATCATAAAGATGTATCCAGAAGTGGATTTGCGATCATCCACACAAGAACCAAAGTCAGAGTCAGAGTATCCCACTATCTCAAGTGGCTCAGATTTCCTGTATGTAAGCATATAATGCTTTGTCCCTTGGATGTATCTCATAACTTTCTTTGCTGCCCTCCAATGATCAGGACCAGGATTGCTCAAGTACCTACCAAGACACATCAACAAAAGGAGTAAAACAAGATGTGTGTGTACAAGAGCATACACAATGTTTAAGACTAAGATTACTCAAGTACCTGCCAAGCACACCAACAGCAAAAGCAATGTCAGGACGTGTGCACACTAGTGCATACATGAGACTGCCAACAGCGGAAGCATATGGAACTTTGTCCATAGCAGTTTTCGAATCACCATCCTTAGGGCAAGATGATCTAGAAAACTTCTCACCTTTCTGAACAGGTGCAGAACATGGATTACAAGTATGCATATTGAACTTCTTGAGCAATCGTTTAATATAATTTTCTTGAGATAAACCAAGAATCCCACGTGATCTATCACGATGAATTCTAATTCCCAAGACATAGGAAGCTTCACCGAGATCTTTCATGTCAAAGTGGCTAGATAATGCAAGCTTTGTATCATTTAACATAGATACCGAGTTACTAGCCAATAGTATGTCATCAACATACAACACAAGAATGACAAAATAGCTTCCATCAAATTTCTGATAAATGCAACGATCAGCCAAATTTTCAATGAAGCCGATAGAGGTGACTATTTGATCAAACTTCAAGTACCACTGTCTCGAGGCTTGTTTAAGTCCATAGATGGATTTGTTCAGCTTGCACACTAGGTGCTCTTTCCCAGTCACGGCAAAACCATCTGGCTGCAACATGTAAACATCCTCAATCAAATCACCATTCAGAAATGCTGTCTTAACATCCATTTGGTGAAGTTCAAGGTCAAACTGTGCAACAAGTGCCATAACAATTCTAAAGGCATCTTTAGAGGATACAGGAGAGAAAGTTTCAGAGTAATCAATCCCTTCTCTCTGATTGTAACCTTTAGCCACAAGTCTAGCTTTGTACCTTTCAACTTCACCTTTTGCACCTCTTTTGGTCTTAAAGACCCACTTGCATCCAACTGGTTTACAACCGTTAGGCAACTCAGTTAGCTTCCATACAGCGTTGTGGTACATTGATTTGATCTCATCATTCATGGCTTCTAACCATTTAGCTGAATGAGGGCTAGACATAGCTTCGTCAAAAGAATTAGGATCTGTGCCATCAACAGCATCAGACTCAAATTCTTGTAAGTAGACAATGTAGTCATCAGGAATCGCACACCTTCTGCTTCTCTGTGACCGTCTTAAAAAATCAGCTGGTTCATCCATTTCAGGAATAGTTACAGGATCAATCGGGTTCTCAACAGGAATATCATCTTCATCTCTCTGATCCAAAATCGAAACAGGAACAATAGACGACGAGGGATGAGATGATAATGGTAATGAGGTATCCTCATTATGCAGATTAATGACTCTGGGTACATTGCTCCCACTGTCTGAGTCATCCTCAAAATAAAATGCTCTATCAGATTCAATCACTCTAGTCGAGTGATCGGGGCAATAAAATCTGCATCCTCTAGACCCTGCACAATAACCAATAAAGAATCCTGTGACAGTCCTGGAATCTAGCTTCTTGAGCTGTGGATTATAAGGCCTCACCTCTGCCCTACAACCCCATACACGAAAGTGTCTAAGACTGGGTTTATGGCCTGTGAAAAGTTCATAAGGTGTTTTGTCCACTGACTTACTTGGGACTTGATTCAGGATATATGCAGCTGTCTTAAGGGCATCACCCCACAGAAATTCTGGCAAAGTGGAGTAGCTGATCATAGACCTGACCATGTCTAACAAAGTCCGATTACGCCGCTCAGCGACTCCATTTTGTTGTGGAGTTCCAGGCATTGTGTACTGAGCCTCAATTCCATGTTCCTGTAAAAATAGAGCAAAAGGCCCAGGATTTCTCCCGGTTTCAGTATATCTACCATAGAACTCCCCTCCTCTATCAGATCTAACTGCTTTGATTCTCTTTCCAGTTTTCAACTCAACAGCAGCTTTGAAAGCCTTAAAGGCATGTAAAGCATCTGACTTTTCACGCAACAAATCAATCCAACCAAATCTGGAATGATCATCAATAAAAGTGATAAAATATCTAAAATCACCCAGGGTAGCAGGAGAAATTGGTCCACTAATATCAGTGTGGATCAAGTCTAGAATATACTCAGATCTATCAGGTTTCTGATTTCTAACTTTAGCAGGGAACTTTCCCTTGATACAATCAACACAAGAGTCAAAATCTGAGAAATCTAGATCGTGCAAAATGCCCTGTTTGACCATCCTTTCCAGTCTAGCCCTGGAAATGTGTCCCAAGCGTCTATGCCACAACATGGAAGAACTCTCATTTCTCTTCTGACGCTTTTTCCCAACAGCAGTATCAGAAGCAGACACAGAAGAAGATTCAAGCACAGAATTAAAATTCAAACAGTACAGACCATTCACCAAATTAGCAGTACCAACTATAACAGAGTTATGATATATGTCGATTTTACCACTTCCTTGCCAAAAAGANAAAAAAACATGAGAAGTACGTAATTTAATTTGTATATTATTGTAAATATATGAACAAGAATTGATAAAAATAAAAGTTTAATTGAAAAAGTAATTAATTGGAAAAACATATATGTGCGAAGAATATGTAAAGTGCAATGGTAAGCAATTAATGAAGGGATTGGATGATGTACGTAATATATAATTTGTAAAGAGGTGTGTAAAGAATTTTCATAGTTTTGATAGAATTAAGAGGAGATGGAGAAAAATGATCGAATAGTAATAGATTCCAGCCACTATATACATAACATAGCATATTCTCTCTTTATTTCTAATCACTAGGAGAACTAAATAAAGTAAAAGTCCCCACAACGACTGCTGTAATATTTATCAAGAAAACGGACGCAAGGAATGGATGTAGAATTAGAAGTAGAAGGAAGATTTGAAGAATTAGCCGTGATCGGGTTTGAGAGTAGCGGATAACAGTCTTCAATTGGGTCATCACCTTCGAACTCGTCGTCCTTAATAAAGTAATTGTTCCTTTGTATTCCATACATGAGAAACAAGGTGACACCAAATTTTAAGCCATCATCATCACCATTAATAATATGAGTTGCCACGTCATCATCCACGTACTGTTTTACGGCTGTGAATTGAAGGCTAACACGTGTCTCCCCCATGTGTTGGTGTGTGAATGGTGGAAGGTGAGTTGACGCCACATCATGATCACGTGACTTGTACCAGAGTCGCGCGTGAAGGTGAGTGTATCGGATAGGAAGCGTGGGGTTAGGGTTATTCAGGATAAGTGTCATGTTCCATTGGCCGCTCACCAAGTACTTGACGTGACTGTTAAAAAATGACGTGTCACCGTTAAATATGGAGTTGACAGTCAAATGCTGAATTGGCTCTCAAATAATCTATCCTAAACATATTTTATTTTACATATCAAATTTTCTTCTTCACTACCTTGCCCCAAACTCGTCGGAAAAACGTACGAAAATCACCGAAAAACTCAAGAACTCATCCAAAAACCCCAATCCTCACTGAAATCTCACTCAAATAATTGGGTTTTTGGATGATTTCTTGAGTTTCTCTCACTGAAATCTCACTCAAATAATTGGGTTTTTGGATGATTTCTTGAGTTTCTCGACGATTTTTGTATGTTTTTCTAACGATTTTGGGGCATTTTCAAGTGGGTTTTAAATTTTATGAGTTTTCAGTTTTGGTCCCTCTGGTCCCTCAAGTGAAAGGGATCAAGATGTAAGGTTTGATAATCTTCAGAGATGCTCTTTCACTTTCATTTTGATAGTTAGGGACTAAAGTGAAAGGGACTTGTGAAGTTTTTAGGACTAAACTGTAATTTAAAATGGCTGGAGGACTAACGGTGAGAGGTTTAATTTAACCATAAAAATAAATCAATCAATATATACTATATACTATTGCTGTATTATTGTATATGTGAAAATATTCTCAAATTAATAATCTATTAAATTAATTTAATACTATTAAGAAGATGATTTCTCATAGTACTTCTTTAATATATATATATAAAAGTTAGGTAACTTTCTCAAATATTTACTCTCAATATTTCTGGGTTACGAAAATCTCGTATGATAAGATGTTAGGCCAAAATCCTATTTTAGTCTCTCAGTTATGCTCAGTATTCTAAATTGATCTCCCAGTTATTTTTCGTTCCATATTGGTCCCTCAGTTATACAAAACTTGGCAAAGTTGGTCCCTCTAACAGTTTTCATCCATTTTTCTGTAAAAAAAAAAATATAAAATTGATTTTTAACTCTTAAAAGTTTAAATTTTTTGCNATACAAGGAACAATAAAACATTATCAACGAAGTCCCCTTCAAACCAGAAATGGACATGAACAGTTATAACTCAACAATTGCATATTAGTCATGTTTTACCGATAGGGTAAATCCACAATCAACACACAATACAACTATCAAACAAAATTACATAATCAAACACCATCATAATCAGATCTACGATAGGTAAATACATGACTACTAGGTGTACAAATGGAAAAATAAAGAATAAAGCTCCAAAGAAAATCAATTCTAAGGAAACAAAATCCATGGCAATAAACAAAAAACATCTCCAAGAGAATGCTTCACACAATGCATACAACACTGATTAGAAGCTACACTAGAATTTATCAGCCCAAAAACAATCAACAAATGATTTTAAAAATATTTAAAAACATGGAAATTAAGAAACAAATAGTTAGAGGTCTCCATAAATTCTGGAAAAATGCACACTAGATAGAAAAGGGCGAGTGGAGCACGGCGACAAAAATTGGGACCAAACTGACGTGGGCGTGAGGCGCACACGCCGTCACGCGCCACCAGTGCGTGTGGGCTTCGTCTCACACGCACTGTTCATCGTCTTCTTCATCCCGACGATTTTCTCGACCCAGTTTTTCAGCCCAGACCACAATCCGGCGAGATTTAGCGTTTCCGGCAACGAAAAACATCAAATACATCAGAGTAGAACGATTATTCAGTTTCCCAAAAACAAATTTACAAAACGACGCTAAAAAACGTCCCAAAAACGAACTCGAAAAATTTCAGTTTCAAAGACGAAAAAGAGCTTCAATATAACACTAATGTCTCAAATTTTTGGTATAAACTCGAACTGGGCTTTCTGAACAACAAAACCGGACAAACAAAATCGAAAAAATTTCACCCAAAAACTCAGAATCGAACTTCAAACTGGAGATGGGAAGCTTGCAAAAGAAATGCTAAAATTACAAAAGTGGGACAGTCTAAAATACGAATCAGTCCAAGGAGTTTTCAGATTCAAAGATTTCTCCATCAAACAATCCAAAACCCTAACCTAGGGCTCTGATACCAATTGCTGAAAGAAAACGGGAGATAGATATACTTACATGAAGATGTAGACATGCTGAAGTAGGAAGAACAAGAACTTAACAACCCACTGTCCCAAAGAGACCCAAAGATCAAGCACCAAGTTTGCAAAATGCCAATGTATCTAAGAGTGGAGCCAAGGAGTTCGTATTTTTTCAGGAGAGAAGCCAACCCCACACACTCTAAAAACTTTTTCGGTTTGTTTTTAGACAAACCAATATTTTACAAGTTTTGGATAAAACTGCAAAAGGGTCCCCATAGTTATTGTAAAATAACAAAACTTCTCCTGAACAAATACAACATCACATTTTAGTACAAAAGATAAATTATCAATATAATCAAATAGTTAACAAAGTAGTCTCCACTATAAATTGGCTCNCAAGAATTGATAAAAATAAAAGTTTAATTGAAAAAGTATTAATTGGAAAAACATATATGTGCGAAGAATATGTAAAGTGCAATGGTAAGCAATTAATGAAGGGATTGGATGATGTACGTAATATATAATTTGATGATGTGGAGATTGACAATANATCATTGATAAAATAATTAATTAATGCTAATCCACTAAATAATATATGATTCCAACAAAGATATTATATGATGATGTGGAGATTGACAATAAAATCAAAAGATTTTAGAAGGCATTAAAAATGAATAATATACGTAGTATATAGGAGAAACTAAAAGATAAGATACGATATATACTAATTACTAATTATCAATTTTAAGTTATTCCTTGAGAATCTATATATACATACATTTGGTTCATCACATCAACCAAATATAGATTGAAAACATAATATGAATCAACTCACCACACATATGCCTTCTAAAAATGAAAATTCAAAAATATTTTTAATGAAAATTTAAAAAATGCAAGCTAAACTAAGTCGTTACTTAGTATGAAGCCTGGACACTTAAGACACAACACAGATACATATAACATAGCATAAATTTGAAGAGGAGAGAAAATTCATAAATTATTAAAAATTCATAAATTTTGATGTAAAGTTTAAGAAGGGGAGAGAAAGATGAATAGTAATAGAATCATATAACACAACATATTCTCTCTTTATTTCTAATCACTAAGAGAACTAAAAGTAAAAGTCCCCGCAATGGTAATCTTCAAGAACAGGGACGCAAAGGGTGGATGTAGAATTAAAACTAGAAGGAATATTTGAAGAATTAACAGTGATTAGTGGATAACAGTCTTCAACTGGGTAAGTTGATCCTTCGAACTCGTCCATCAAGTAATTTTTCCTTTGTATATAATACCTTAGAAACAAGGTGACACCAAATTTTAAGCCATCATCATCAGCATTATTAATAATATCAGTTGCCACATCATCATCCACGTATTGTTGGACGGCCGTGAATTGAAGGCTAACACGTGTCTCCCCCATGTGTTTCTGTATGAAAGGTGCAAGGCGAGTGGACGCCACGTCATGATCAGGTGACTTGTACCAGAGTCGCACATGGAGAGACGTGTATCGGATAGGAAGTGTGGGGTTAGGGTTTTCCACAATAAGCGTCATGTTCCATCGGCCGCTCACAAAGTAGTTGACGGTGCTGTCAACGGAGTTATTGAAGTGGTTGACGCTAACGCTGACCGCGTTAACATCGCCGATCCGAAAATTTGGGTGAAGGACTTCATCTTGTACGAGGGACGTGGCGATAATCCCAAATAACGGGGAGAAGATAATTGAGAGAATGAAGGTTAAAAGCCAACAAATACAACACTTGTCTTGATCACATCCACACCATGAGCTCTTTCTCTTTGTGTTTGGAATTGGGAGAGCATCCACATGTTCTGACGATGGCAATTTTAACGACTCATCACTCTCAGAGTTACCATCCGCCACCACCATCTTGATTCACTTTTTTTCCCCTCTCTTCAAATGGGATTGTTTGATGTGATGAACCAAATAATAGTATGTATATATATATATATATATAGATTCTCAAGGAATAATTAAAATTGATAATTAGTAATTAGTATATATCTAATCTTATCTTTTAGTTTCTCCTATATACTACATGTATTATTCATTTTTAATGCCTTCTAAAATCTTTTGATTATATTGTCAATCTCCACATCATCATATAATATCTTCTCATGTGAGATTTCATAAAATAGAAAATATTGACAGTTAATATTTTTTGGGAAAGTTTGGCAACTTTCCCGGATCTTCCTTGTTTCATATATTCATTATTTTGGCCATTTTTTATATTAATTTAAAATATAAGGAACTATTGAATTTCTTAAATTATGAAACATGAGTATTTTATTTTGAGGGTGTGTCACCATGTCATACACAAATGACATCTATACATATTCATTAATTTTAAAATAAAAAAAAATTATTTTTTCATATGATTTTAACATAACAAACAATATAAAATAATAATAATAAATATGACGTATTGAGAATAAATATTGTAATTTTTAAAATTTTCATCAAAATTTATTAATTTTTAAATATCTATGTATATATAAATATATCATGTCATATACTTTTAAGTATTTGACGTATTAGTGTATTTATGTCTATAAGTATCTCATATTCATATCAGTATCTATACTTCATAACTTTTTAACAACCAATGCTCCCAAAATTAAATCTGGAAGAGATATTGTCATGGATGGACTAAAAGATTTAGAAAGTTATTGACTTTCATTTGTTTAATGGAATTGATATAATTAAACAGTTAATTTATATCATTGTTTTATTTATATATTATTAGTGAGAAATCAGCAAAGATTAATTACTCCAGAAAGGTTTTAGTTTATAGGCAAAAGTACTAATTCGTCCCCAAACTTTACACCAACTGTCAATTTTGTCCCCAAACTTTTTTTGCTGTCAACTTCGTCCCTAAACTTTACACAAGCTGTCAATTTCATCCCTAATCTTTTTTTGCTGTCTATTTCGTCCCCAAACTTTATATATTAAAATAATTAAAAATCCATAAATTTTGATGAAAACTATAAGAATTAGAATACCTATACATAATATATGCTATATGTGTCATTATTTTCTATTGTTTGTCATATTGAAGTTATAAAAATTGATTTTAAATTTTGAAACTTATGAATACGTGTTGTGTGGGTGTCGTACGTGTCTGACACGATGACACGACTTTGAAATGAAGTATCCATGCTTCATAGGATAAAAATAGAAGTTTGATTGAAAAAATAATTAATTGCAAAAACAGTGCGAAAGAGTTTGCCAGAATATGTGAAGTGCAATGGTAAGTAATTAATGAAGGGAATGGATGATATAATAGAGAATTTCTATAGTTTTGAATAGAAGAGGAGAGAAAGATGAATACTGATCGAATATAATAGAGTCCGGGCACTATATATATATAACATGGCATATTATTCTCTCTTTATTTCTAATCACCAGGAGAACTAAATCTAAATGTAAAAGTTCCGACAAGCACCGTAACCAGCGTCAAGAACACGGATGCAAGGGGTGGATGTAGAGTTAGAAGTAGAAGAATTAGCCATGATTGGGTTTGAGAGTAGTGGATAACAGTCTTCAACTGGAGTATCACCTTCGAACTCGTCCAGAATAAAGTAATTGTTCCTTTGTATTTCATACTCGATAAACAAAGTGACACCAAATATTAAGCCATCATCATCACCATTAATAATATGAGTTGCCACATCATCATTCACATACTGTTTCTCCGCCGTGAACTGAAGGCTAACACGTGTCTTCCCCATGTGTTGGTGTATGAAAGGTGGAAGGTGAGTGGACGCCACGTCATGAGGACGTGACTTGTACCAGAGTCGCATGTGGAGAGCCGTGTAATTGAAGGCTCACCAGGGATTCTAGCCCGCGTGAGCCGTAACCCGTGGTGAGCCAACCCGTATAAGTCACGTTGGCTCACTTTGACAGCTCTAAGCCGTTCAAACAACTTGCTCATGGAAAATGGAAGCAAATTTTTTTTTTGTCAGAGACAGGAATGATCAAAACACCTAATGTGGATGTTAGTCGTTATTCCCATATAACCTACTTAAATACACACACTCACTTCCCATCCACACTCACTTCCCATCGATGGAAGCAAATTGAAGACTTACGGATTCAGATTCAACACTTGTCTGCAGATAGACTAGACTATTTTTTTTTTTGCTTTCTCGTCTCTATGTTTTTTTTTTCTTTTTTTAAAATTAGTTTGCTTTTTAAGTTCATATTCAAGATTTAAGGATTCAGATTCAATAATTGGGTGCACATGCATGCATTATATTCATCATGTATATATGGTAGGGTCAATTTAAATTAAATAAATTTGATCATATTTTTTTCTTTTTTTTTCGTAGTACCATGAATTTAAAGTTATGATCTATTGTTAACAACTTATATTTTTTTTCAATTGTGTCGAGACTATAATCAATAATTGTAATCGATATTAGGTTTTAAAGTAGGGTTGAGACAAAAAATAAAAAAAAATTATACAAATTTGATTCCAGACCCTTTGATTTAACCTTATTTACACTAATAATTTGAAGACCGCTACTTCATTTGTATATAGATAAGAATGAGCATGTTTTGAATTTTATAGCAAGAGGCATATGTATGCACTAGTAAGTAGTGATCTTGTTTACAAGTTTTAAAATACATTAAATAGATTATAAAAATTTCAAAAAATACATATGTTATCGGAAAAAAAATATTCTGAATAAATGCAAGCTCAACTAAATCGTTTGTTACGGGATTTTCTAATCACAGTTATTATTTTCAAAACGGATATGATGAACATGAATTTTAGTATTAAAATCATGAGAAGTAATATTTACAAAAAAAAACATGAGAAGTACGTAATTTAATTTGTATATTATTGTAAATATATGAACAAGAATTGATAAAAATAAAAGTTTAATTGAAAAATTAATTAATTGGAAAAACATATATGTGCGAAGAATATGTAAAGTGCAATGGTAAGCAATTAATGAAGGGATTGGATGATGTACGTAATATATAATTTGTANTTTATATCAACTGTCAATTACGTCCCCAATATTTTTTTGTTGTCAATTTCATCGCCAATGTTTCACATTTTGGTCAATTTTATCATTTGCTCTTACTTTAGCCAAATATTATCGACATGATTTACGTGGCTAATAATATATATTGTAAAAATGATAGAAAAAGAAATTAAAATCCAAACTCAGATTGAAAAACATGATATAGTCTGTCGTTAATTTAGAGAAAGAAGTTGGTCAAAAGATAAAATTGACGAAAATGTGAAACATTGAGGACGAAATTGTTAATAGTTAGTAATTAAAGTCTCACATTGGATAAGTTATAAAATTGAGAAGGGTATATAAATGATTGTTAAGTCATTTATAATAATTGAATTATTAATTAATTAATTAATTATAAAAAGACAAGTGCTCATTCATGAACAGTCATGAACATTCATTATTTACAGATAATTCAGTTTAATCCTGAAGAGATATGATTATTCACTTTTAAACAGATATGAATGTTCATTTATGAAAGGTTTAACTTGTTATTTATGTTAGAATCTGAAAAGTTGTATCTGTTCAGATTTTCCTATAAATAACACTCCTTCTCAAAAAACAGAGCATCTAATATTCAACTTATCTTTCTTTGTTTTGTGTTCACAAGGTGTTATAGTATTGCTGGCTATAACACCAGACTTTGTGAATCCTAGAGGAAATCTGCCATAAACACCCAGCAACATACAAATAGTGGGGGCTTAATTTCCTTAAGGACAGTGACCACACTATCAAAGCCTACTCTGTTTTCGTATTTTATCAAAGCCTATACTATTATTCTTACAGTTGACAGTTGATATTAAATTTGGGGACGAAATTAATACTTTTACCTAATTTTTTTTTATAATATGATCAATATTATAATATATAATACTATTACAGCTCTTGGTTTATGGGTCCTCCACATCAGACCTTATTCTATTCATTCTGAGACCCGGCCCACTTATATCACCTGGGTGCGGTTAGGTTCGTGTGGGTCCTGACCCCACGTACGGTTCCTGTCCAACTCAGAAAGTGTCCGGTTCACATAAAACCCGAACCCGGTCTAACGGAAACGGGCCGTGTTGATCACGCGCTTCCGAAGCTCGTTTGAGTGAGACATGCTTCCATTTCCGTTTTAACTTTTTCCCGAAAACAAAGTGGTTTTATGGTCAAAAGGCTTGATCATCCTCGATACTTACCCCAACCAAACCCAAAGCATAACTCATAAATCATAATAGTCAGTCATATCTCACTCACACATGAGAAAGCACACGCACCCATCACTCATGAAATGACTATTCACTATACTAATAAACTCTCTCTCACTTTCTCTCTCGCCCCCACATCATCCCAAAATATCACCCTTCTTCATCAATCTTCATCATTCATTCTATAATTAACTGCCTCACAATCCTTCTCTCCCAAATTCAAACTCCACAAATGTTATAATCATCAACCATCATCGTCATTGATTTAAGTGTTTCTGTGTGAGACAGCAAAAAATGGACGATGACTTTGTGTCCAGCCTTCTTTGCCAAGAAAACGAAGCAGAGGTGGTGGATGAAGATGAGCAAGATTCTTACATTGACTTGGAGATGGAGGAGTTTACTAATTATAGTGTTTCAGAGGATGATGAGTTTATGCACATTGTGTTGGAGAGAGAGACATGTCTTGGATTCAAGAGTGACGAATCTTTGGTGTTAGGTGATGTTGACTGGGTCAAAACTGCTCGCTCCAATGCTATCAATTGGATTCTCAAAGTTAGTCCAACAACCCCATTCTTTATTTCTACTTTGATTCTGATTCATTCATTAATCAAACTTCCGTCAGAATCTGTTTTGATTCTTTTTTATTGGTAAATTTTGAGTCCAGACAAGAGCAACATTCGGTTTTCGCTTTCAAACAGCTTACTTGTCTGTCACATACTTCGATCGATTCCTTTCCAGACGGTCCATTGATGTGAGTAAAGTTCAACTCTTTTGCCAATGCCACATTAATCTCATTGATTAATTATGCATTAATCGTCACTCTTAATTAATATTGTAATGATCCAATATTATATATGCAGAGCCAGAAGCATTGGGCATTTCAGTTACTATCAGTTGCATGCCTTTCTCTGGCAGCTAAGATGGAAGAGTGCGATGTTCCGGCGCTATCAGAATTCCCTTTACAAGATTATGACTTTGAAAGCCAAGTGATTCAAAGAATGGAGCTTTTGGTGCTTACCACATTGGAATGGAGAATGGGATTTATAACCCCTTTTCCTCTTTTACCTTGTTTCATCACAAAGTTCTGTAATCAATCCCCTCCAACTCAAATTTGGTCCAACACTACCCAACTCATATTCCTGTTAATGAAAGGTAAGTTATGATCATTAAAATGTATTCATTCCCATTCCCTCAAAACATGTTACATTGAATTAAATTAGATTCTATGCACTAATATTGTAGTGTATGTTGTACTGTGCAGAGGTAAATTTGATGAATTATAGGCCATCTGTGATTGCAGCTGCGGCTACTTTGGTGGCAATAGATCCGCACTTGACAAGAAAAGCGATAGAATTGAAGATGGGTTCAGTCTCTCAGTATAGGATTCTTGAAACTGTGAGTTATTTATTAATTGCTGGATCAATTACACTATGATTTAGTTAATGTTTTGGATTAATCAAAACCCATAGGCTCAGGGAAGGTTTTTAACAGCTTAATCTTTACAGGAAAATATATTCGTTTGCTATGATCTTATCCAGAGATTATACATTGAAAAATTTAAAACAGAAAAGTCTGTGCATTCCTTGAGTGCTTCGCCTATCCGATCGAAGGCAATGGATATGGTAGAGAGTTCTTTTGTTGGTTCAGCTGCTACATCCAAGAGAAGAAGACTCACATTCAATGATCACAGAGAAAGTCGTGGCACACATGATGGTACTTAAGGGATTCCACTAGGGAAACTCAGATTTTGGATTTGCTCAAGGTTTTTACAATATTCAGTGGTGTCTAAAGGAATTTTTTCCCCCTTTATATACGTATAAGTATAATATAAATATTCTCCTTCAAACAAAAATGATGAAAGAAAAGGAATTGATTGTTGTTACTTGAGGAAAAATTATAAGGGTTTGATTGAAGCAAAGAAAGGAGTTAAGATGAATAAAAAATGGTGGGTTTGGGCAAATATATAGAGAAGTTGCAGTGCTCAAAGGTACCAGGAAGAGAAATGCCAGATTTTGGTGTGGAAAGCTCCTTGATGAACAGAGCCAACTAGGCGATAATAGTGCAATAGTGATACTGATTTGTTTTTCCCTATTTTGTCCATTTTTCACCATTCCTCTTGTTTATTCTGCTTGATCTTTTTAACTTGATTGCCCACCTTATAACGGGTATTGTAACGACTTTTGCAAGCCCAGGGTGCTTGGGATGCTTAGTTAGTGTCTTCAAAAAGGGGTTAGAGTACCCTGTTGGTGTGATTGGATGCATGGTTTGTGTTGCATTATGGCCATCAACAAAGTTTTGTAAAGCTGATTTTGATTACATTTGTTTCAATGTCTGGGGATGCCTTTAAGCCCGACCCTACCCTTTTGCTTTCATTCTTTATTTGCTTTGCTGTCTTCAGGGGTCATCAAACCTCAGCCATTTTGTTCACCAAGAAAAATAAAATAGAAAAGCTAAGCCATTGGTGAAACAAAAGCTTTTTCAAAAAAAAAAAAAAGAGGGGGTTAATTATAAGCTTTGATGGAATGGTTTTCAAAGTCAGTGGAGTTCTATGAAGATTTCAAAAAATTGGATCGACCAAGGAAATTGCTGCCTCGCCATTGAACAGTTATCCATGTTCAGCTCTTACTTAGCATAACTTTAGTCATCTTCTCAAGATAGAATTGAAGTTCTTCCGTTGATTAGTTAGGAATATCTATACTAATCACTCAGTTTGTTGAACATCAGACCATCATACCAGCAAAATTAAAAGTATTGCTTATAGTTAAGTGGGTGAGACCGTGAGAAGACCAATGTTTGCACTTACTCTCAACGGGCAAGCCTTGAGTTTTTTTTTCACCTACTTTTCCTTTTTTTTTTATTAGTTTGGCTCTAAGATTTCTCTTATATCATAGAATGATTAAAAGTTAAACTCTACTCTAACAAATCACTTTTTACTAACCTTGGGATTGTCTCTCTTGGAACAACATCCATCCTTTTTAACTTCTTTGTGTATTTCTTGTATTGTTTCGTTTCTTTATATGCAAGAATCGACCTAGTGGTCCTTAGTTCACGTTTCTTCAAAAGACATGCCATCAGAAACACAATTCTTAAGAGGGCACAGAATCCTCGTAGATAAAACCAGATCCATTAGTAGCACTCATTTAGTACATTTATAAGGATTTTAATCAGCAAACCAATGAAACTTGGTCAACCGTCCAACTAGTGCATATTCTTCAAAGATATGTAGCAGTCTCCATTATCCCTGATTTAACATTCCCTGCGGCCAAGTTTGTTCCAAAAGACACTATCATCGGCTACCATTAATAACTTTCCATGAATACTCTCCAACAGAAACAACAAAATTAATTTCAATGTTTCACTTGGGAGTAGCGGACCAGACGTAATTTTATCACAATGAAACACAATAACGCAGTTAGTTAAGAGAATTTTACTTGTTTGTCTTAGTATCTTTAAATTTTGTTCCTTTTCCACCAGATAAATTCCCCCTCTACAAATGGATATGTTAGAAGCAGATTGCTTGAGATTAAAGGTATTCCAAGTGGAGAATGGGCATGCATCCTGGTTTTTCTTTTCGTACATGATGACAACTCTACCTTTACGAAACTGCAAACTACTTCAACCTCAAAATGTTGGACCGCCAGACTCAACATGTACAGTTTAAGAAAATCATCTGTATCTACTGGAAAATAAATCTTATAATAAATAATAATAATCTAACAAATTATTCAATTTGACAAAAATTACAATCCATCTATCACAACTCACCCCACTATGTTGAAATTTTAAAATCAGATCTAAGAGTGATAGCATTCATGGAAAATGTATGTATGTGGAGTTCCAGCACCAACAAGATAGACAAAATTGGCCTTTAATTGGCTGACCTACCGAACTTTACATTGAGAAAGCTATTGGATAGCGGCATTTTTGCAAAGTGGTAAGGAACAAAACACGAACCATTTCTTTCAAGCTAATAAGTACGTACCTATATTGTCTAAATTGACTTCAGACAGATCACACAGGGATCATCTTTAAAGCTGCCGCAATTGGCATTCCGAGGAATCCAAATAAAACACTACCGATCCACTGCTTCAAACTAAGGGGAGATGTATTTGCAAATGTGCCCAAGAATTCAACAATTATGATTTGAAAGAGGACAGTGCAAGAAAGGACAGCCACAAACACATAATTCTTCAGTATACCCTCAAACACGTTTATCTTCTCCATCTCTCTGGAACTGATCTCATTGAAAGCCTACAGAAGGAATTCACATGACAGGGAGGTTACTTATCATAAGAAGTAGGGAACAAGTGATAAATATTACTTGGAATAAAATTAAACAGACTTGCTACAAGCTCTTTACTAACGTAAGTTAGAATATATTTTATGATTCCAAGTACCTAACTGAACAATGAGAGAAAGGATTTGTCATTTATCTCTCTCTATATATGGGTTCAACAAAATAAACATAAAAGATCGGCAACTTCAAGAAAAATAATATTCAAAGCAAGTGAACATGAATGTAAACTCTATCAGGCAACTTGTGTCAATTGAGCTGCAGGATCATATAGGTGCAACGAAAGATAAAATACTATTTGAGTCCCAGGTCATGAAGGTTTAATTTTACCTGACAGAACACAAATGAGTTGAAAATGAGAGTGTTCAATATCAAATCAGAATCTGGGTCATCAAGATGAAAAGCTACTTTTCCTTTAGTCTGGAGAAACCAGATTACAGCAAACTGATATAAAGACTGCCCCAAGATATTCCTCCACATGACATTACTGATAAAGTTTCCTTTTCTACCAACAGGTGGCCTGTTCATCAAGTCATCATTAGGAGGTTCGGTTGCAAGAGCAAGTGCTCCTAGAGTGTCCATGATCATGTTGACCCATAGAAGTTGGACCGCAGTGAGCGGAGCATTTCCTAGGAGTTTATATATAACAAGAGAGAAAAGGAGAACGTGACCCCAAAAAAATGGAGGAAATAAGTTATTACTGCAAAAGAATTTGACATGTATATGGAGAAGAGAAAAGAGAGCATCATGCTTACCAGTCAAACAGGCAGAAGAAAAGTTGACAATTAAAGCAACAACATTTACAGTTAGCTGGAATTGCACAAATTTTTGAATGTTTATGTAAACTGAACGGCCCCATTTAGCAACAGTCACAATGGTGGAAAAGTTATCATCTAGTATTATCACATCAGCACTTTCTTTTGCTACCTGCAATTGGCAAGATACCAATATAAAATACATAATCAAACAGGAGTTTCAAATAACATTAATTTCTAAGACCCAGAATTTTCCATTTGTAAACAATAAAATTGAAAATTGAGAAAACGACGACTAAATGTAGCTTAAAGCAACTCTTCAATTTCAACCTAAGACTATATAGTGACACTTTCCATTTTGCATATCATTAGTATCTTTGCATTAAGTGATACATATTAAAGGATTCTTAGGAGATTGATTCTCAGAATACATTTAAATAGTTGCATTTGGTATAAACAATGTGAAACTTAATAGAAAAATCCTGTAATATGATTTCCATGACAAGTGGGACTGAATATATATGTATGCAAGAGAATTGTGGGTTTTCAGGAGGAAAAAAAAATCTCAGACAAGATAAATATAGAGTCCTTTTGGCACACCTCAGTTCCAGCAATGCCCATTGCAAGCCCAATATCTGCTTCATGAAGTGCAGGAGCATCATTTGTACCATCACCAGTAACTGCAACTACTTCTTCAAAAGTTGTCCTTAAGTGTTTCACCAGGGTATGCTTATCCATAGGTGATGATCGAGCCATTACCTGCAGTTGCAGATAAAGGCATATCACATGTAGGTGGTAGGAAAATTTCTTCTGGGTAAAGGATATGACAACCAACAAACTGCTAATTTCGAGTTTCAAGAATAACTAATAAATTTGAATGATTATTCACTGTCCATTTCCATCCACTCTCGGGCATAATTAGATGATAGTTCGCATGACAGCAAGTTTTATGAAGACTGTAATTTGCAGTATTTTAAAGGAGGAATATTAACATGGGCCGCAATTCCTGCAAAGTAAACTTGACAATGAAAACTTCTCTTTTTTTTAAGATATTGAAATGTTTATGCTTTATGATAACCTCTAAATGAATTTTTTAAGTTTAGGATAGCCTGCTCGCATCTGTATGTGTTTCTTTAATCCTCTTTATTAGTTTACCTCTCTTTCTCTCTGCACTAAGAATACTGAAATTATTGATTAAAAAGGCATAATCATTAGTATGCACCTGAATTTTGGGAATTAAATCATGCAATTCCTGCTCACTTTTCTCACGGAACTCAGGGCCTTCAATTGCTATACCATCAGTTAGAATTCCACATTCTCTAGCAATAGCCTTTGCTGTGTTTATGTTGTCTCCAGTAACCATCCTAACAGTAATTCCAGCTGACCTGCAAATGGCAACAGACTCCCGGACACCAGGGCGAACGGGATCTTTGATACCCACAATTCCTATGCATGTGTACCCGCTCATAGGAATAGCACTTTCATCAGAGTATTCACTTCCAATCTCCATGTAAGCAAGGCAAAGGGTTCGGAGAGCTTCACTGGCAAATTTTTCAATGGTATCCTTCAAATGATCAATAGATTGTTCATCAAGCGGAACAACCTCACCATTTGAATCTATAACCTTGTTACATGCAGCAAGAAGTATTTCAGAAGCACCTTTGCAGTGTGCTCTGAAGCTACCATCAGGAAGCTCCAGAACCACTCCCATGCGCTTCTTTAGAGAGTTAAAGGGTTCCACTTTCACGATTTTTGACGCTCGTCGTTCCTCAACAAAATCACCCCCAAGGGATAGCCCAAATTCCAAGAGTGCACTCTCAGTCGGTGTCCCCAGAATCTCATTCTTAAAATCTTTGTTTTTGACAACTTCTCCTCCAGTGTTGTTGAAAATTGATTGAAGTAGAATTTTCAGAGCAGAATCAGGAAGATCAGACATTAAATCAGAAGGGGTTTTAGAACTTTCGACATCCTTAATCTTTCCACATATGCAAGCTTTCACAACAGTCATGTGGTTAGTGGTTAAAGTACCAGTCTTGTCACTACAAATAGTAGTGGCAGATCCCATTGTCTCACAAGCAGCCAAATGACGGACAAGTGCCTTATCGTTCATCATCTTTTTCATTGCAAAAGCAAGACTCAATGTTACAGCTAAGGGCAAACCTTCAGGAACTGCAACAACAACAATAGTAACGGCAACAGCAAAGAATTCCAGAATTTCCCTGGCATCAACGCTAGACCATATCCACTGTGACCCTTCTTGCAGCTTGCGGTTAAATAGTCCTTGGACCAAAACAGCAAAAGTCACAACAGCAAAGAAAAGGCCTATTTTCCCGATAATGGTAGCCACACCATTGAGCTTCACCTGCAAAGGAGTTTCATCATCTCCCCCTTCACTGAGAGTGGCCATTAGTTTGCCCCATTGGGTTCTCATCCCGACGGTAGTCACAAGCATCCTGCAAGATCCATCCTGAACTTTAGTTCCAGAAAGAAGAAAAGGATGATGAGCATTAACATTCACTGGTTCACTCTCTCCTGTCAAACTTGATTCATTTATCAACAAAGAGAAACCTGATACAAAAAGTCCGTCAGCAGGGACCTGATCTCCAATATTTAGGTGGACAATATCACCAGGAAGTAAATCATATATTGAAATCTTCTGTCTACAACCATTTCGTGTGACCTGAACTGTAATTTTTTTCTTCTCCCTATCTAGATCCTTAAACTGTAACGATTGTCTATAATCACTTGTGGCAGTGACAAAAACAACAAGCAATATGCTTGCAACGATACCAATCCCATCATGTGCACCCTTGGGCCATCCTTCCATTACTATGCCAACCAACAAAGAGACTAAGGCACAAACACCAAGTATCATGAGGGTCGTATCTTGAAGGGCTTCCCATACAAAAACCCAATAGCCCCGGACTGGACTTTCAGTGAATTTATTAATTCCATAAATTTCTTTCCTCTGATTTAGTGATTGCTGAGATGTTGATAACCCAACATCTATTGAGGTAGAGAGTTTGTCTGAAATACCCTCAACCCCTCCGTGAATTCTTAACTTCTTCACATCACGACCTTCAACAATTGATCCTAGCTCATCAGCACAAATTTCAAATCCTGCAGCTTTAACCTCTTCCGGTATAGTGTATTCACTTGATAAATTTAGACCTGGAGAGAAGGAACATTTTCTTATCAAGTAAACATGAAACCTGTAGATCAACTACTAAACACAAGCAGGTTGATCCCCTTACCATGGATAAACTGAAGTGCGGCTTGTGAAACCAAGACTGCAACTCTGAACTTCTCCTACAATATATTGAAAAAGTGGGGGAAAAGAACAAAAAACTGAGATTCTAGACTATTGAATAATTGAATATGTTTCAATTCCTTATCTTCTTACAAGCTTGAGTTTATAGAGTAAGCTGTCAATATATCATCGTATTGCAGTAACCAAAGTTCGAACCCAGGTATAACTCTATTCAATTCAAAGTCAACAGTTTAAATTGTAATTCAGGAAGTATAAATGCTCTTTAAATGAATATAATAATTTATCAATTCATATCTGTGTGGACACAGTATTAGAACCTTTTTGCCCCTCAGTGTTAGCAACTTAGCATAGCCTAAAGGCTGATACGATAAGCTTATGGAGCTGACTTCAAGGCAGAGACCATTTCCAAATATATTACATAAACATCCGGCATTGCCATTTTCTGAACGACATCAAGTGCCTTAAGTAAAGCTCCGTATTCCATCCAAAAGAAAAAGAAAATTGTCCAGATGAAAGCATGATAACAAAACACAAATAGAGTTTTCGAGTGAAACAGATGTTCGGATTAGTGGAAATTGAGGACAGCGAGATGAAAGTAGAGATATAAGACGCTGCAGTTCCGTACGATTTTTTCCTACTTGTCTTTATCAGGCAAAAATAAGCGAGGCGTGTTATTTCTTCTAAGCTTCACACAAAGTATCTGGCTAGTCATAACAACGGAAGGGTAAAAAAAAGCATTAAAGAGGAACCTGATTGGATCGTCTGATAGCCTCGGCTTCAAATCGCTTGGAGAGATTAGCAGTGAAGCGAAATCTCCTCTTACGGTTCTTCACAAGCCAACAAAGCTTTCTCCATCGCTGAAGCGCCTCCTCCGACGAGTTCTTAGGTTTCACATCCCCAAAGTTCTCATTCAAGTAATTCTCCATCTCTGCCTTCCTCAGAAGAAGTTATTCTCTATCCTACAAGCAAATCTGTTATACTCCACTCAGCTTACTCAAGCTTAGCAACAACATCAGAAGTAAGATGTTGGTAGAGAATATAGAAACGGATTTCAGGAACTAAGATCAAAATCTCTGTAACTGAATGTTGGTTTTTGGAAAGAAGAGCAAGAGAATGACTGAAGTCGAGCAAGAAAGACGGAAAGAATGTAAGATTCGAAACTCTAAATGCGACCAGATCACTGTAGCGTGAATACACAAAAGGAGGAGGCTGTTGAAACTACGCTTGCGAGATCTGTAAGTCAACACCACGAAGCTTGAGGATGAACAATTTCTTTAATTTTTTTTATTAAAGAAAAAAAGTTGAAAATATCTTGAAATGCGTGGGCCAGTGTGAGAAATGTGGAACAGTTTTCCGGTGATCTGATTCGGGAATCCCGTTCGTAGGGACCCACATTCTTGTTATTTTTCGTTTTGTATGTATGCGCATCCAACTGATATTCACTACTAATTTTTTTGGAGTAAACTATCAAATTAGTCCCCAGATTTTTGCTCGGTTACAGATAAGCCCCTTGATTTAGATAATATACGAATAAGTCCCTGAATTTATCGATCGTTACACAAATTGGTCCATCGGTTAACCTGACGTTACAAAAAACGTGACGTGGCACGTTAACTGCCACGTCAGCAAGGGTTAAACTAAAAAAAAAAAAATGCCAACTGGGGAAATGTCGCCACATCAGCATTATTACTAAAATAAAAAAGAAAATTCGTGTCTGGACAAATTGGTCCCTGGCTTCAATTTTTATCTCATTATTTTCAATTCCCCCTATTTTTCATCATCTTCATTCATTTTAGTCCTAAATCCTCAAAATAAAATTGTTAAGTGTCCCAAAACTCTTCCAAACATTTCAATTTAGTCCTCAAAAGTATTAAAAACCCTAAAACCTAAACCCTAAACCCCAAACTCTAAACCCCTTTATTTTCAATTCTCCTCTTTTTCATCATCTTCATTCATTTTAGTCACAAATCCCCAAAATAAAATTGTAAATTGTCCTAAAACTCTTCCAAACATTCCAATTTAGTCCTTCAAAATATTAAAACCCTAAAACCTAAACCCCAAATCCTAAATCCCTAAACCCTAAACCCTAAATCCTAAAATTTGAAACCCTAAAACCTACATCCTAAACCCTAAAATCATAAACCCTAAAACCCTAAAATTGTAAAGTGTCCCAAAATTCTTCCAAACATTTTAATTTAGTCCTTAAACTCTAAAACCCCAAACCCCAAAATCCCAAACCCAAACACTAAAACCCCAAACCATAAACTCTAAAACCCCAAACCCTAAAATCTCATACCCCAAACTCTAAAACCCCAAACTCTAAAACCCTAAAATCCCAAACCCCAAACCCTAAAATCCCAAACCCCAAATCCTAAAACCTTAAACCCTAAA
>QANZ01048856.1:33873-60316 GCA_003254925.1 Chamaecrista fasciculata
GCACGCAAATATGTATGTAAAATATAAAATTATTTAAAAATAATTTGTTAAGAGAGAATATCACATGGTACTAAAGTGTCACTTTTTAAATCACCGGGTACTAAAGTGAAATATGACCAAACTATAGGGTACCAAAGTGTAATTTACCCTATTTTTATGGAGCTTAAAATATTAATGAAAATCAAAAGTAATTTGTATGGGGTGAGACTTGAGAGAACGTGAGTGATTTCTTTTTCTTTTTTAATTTTTTAATTCAATAATTTTTACCAAACATAAAGAGTGTAGTCATATAATATAGTATAGATATATCTCAACTCTGCACAAAAAAAAGAAAAGGAAGAAAAAAAAAGGCCTATCTCAACTCTCAATTGAAAAGTTCGAAGATTCCAGTGATAACAAACCTCGCGTTAACATCTGGCATTATCTGCCTTTATCTATTTATTTGCGAGTAAACTACTAAATTGGTCCCTGGATTATTGACTCGCTGACAGATTGGTCCTCGAATTTAGGAAATTGACTAATAGGTCCCCGAATTTTTCTAACATTTGTCAAATAGGTCCTTCTGTGCATGTTATTCGGGGACCTATTTGACTAACGTTAGAAAAATTCAGGGACCTATTTGACTCGTTAGAAAAAATCGGGGACCTATTTGTCAATTTTCTAAATTCGGGGACCAATCTGTTATTGAGCCAATAATCCAGGGACCAATTTAGTAGTTTACTCATTTATTTGCTAAACAAAGGACGACGTGTCAATGATGGACTGCTCTTTCAATAATCAATACTGTACTCGATCAGATATGCTTTTCTTCCTAGCTAATAAATATGTTAGAAGGTAAAAATCAAACTTGTTTAAGCTAGCCAATTGATTTTGTTTCTTGACTCGGAAAGTATATATGGTATGTCATGAATTATTGTTCCAACCAACGGCAATGATCGATGATATTGTGACTCGGGAGTAAAATGGTTTTTGTCTTATATATATAGCTAGCATCGTTCACTGTAACTTTTTTCTTCTCTTCCTGGATGATTATAAATTTAAGCTATCTAATATATATACTTGTCTCTCCACTACTATAACGCTGGCAGACAAAATTAGAATCCTTCATACTCGAACGCAATTTCCACGCAAGGAAGCCACCAAGAAGCCATATATTTCGAATCCTATGTAAAATTTTTAAAATTAATATATTGACCTGCTTCAAGAAAATCACAAGAAGGCTTATATATGTACTTTTTTTTTGTTACCTAGGGTAGGAATATATTCAGAACTCATATAAGTATAAAGCGTCCACAGTAATTGTCTTTTACTTTGTTGGCCATTAAAGCATCATAACTTGTCATGGTGAAAGAATGATTAGGTAGATTTAGCACTGATAACCTTTTGGGTTTTGAGAGAAAAATTAAAGAAATTACTCCTAAATCATATTTGCCTTTCTCCTAGCTTAGTTTAATTTCGGACCTTAATTAGCTTGCTAGTTACTACATCTCAACTCTTCTTAAAGTCAATTATTAAGTTTATTTATGTTTTATTAATGTTCACGAACAATATATACTACTCTAAAATGTTCAGCTTACCATATATATATATATATAACATTAATTTATATTTCATGGCGTTAGTTGATTGGTAAAAATCATTCAAGATATCATTACTTCCATTTATCTCAAGCAAAGAAACACATGTTGCCATTGGAAGTTTTTCTTCTATATCTTGTCCTTTATTTGGTACTGTTTTGGAAAAGTGAAAACCGATATTTGCTCAATGCATTGCTCAAATCTCAGATTTCACTGTGAAGAGTCCAAATATACATCAAATTAAATAATCCCACGGGTGGAATAATATCATCCATTAATTGTTTAATATATGATATAAAAAAAAGGACAAGCAGATATTTTTTTTCCTCTCGAGGATGATGCATTTCTTTTTGTATATTATATATATATATATATTAATTAAGTTATTCCATTAACATATATAAAAGATATGATGAAGAGAATTATTATTAAATAAAAAGAATTATCGTAAGGTCTTATTACATAATCATTTAGTGATTAAAAAACTCAATCATAAAAATATAAAGAATGCACCTAATTAAGAATTAGTTAACAGGTAACAATAAAAGATGAGTCAATTAATCCAACTTGGGTTAGTTATACATCTCTCTCGTTTCTAGCTATCTATTCCAGCTAGCAGAAGACGATATGAAGAATATGGGCAGATGCTAAATCATGCATATAAAAAAGCAGGAATTTGTTGAAGAAAAAATAAAATAAAATAAAGTAAGGAAGCAGATAAGAGATGTGGAATGAGTACGTGATGAGTCACCACAGAACATTATATAGAAAAACTTGCCCCACACTCGTATCCACACACACCATACAACCTTTGAATATGAAAGACCTGTGTGTCTCTCTCTAGCTATATCTTGTCCTTGTCTGTGTTTCAAATTGAATATGCCAATTCGGAGGTCTAGGGGCCCCCCATCTCCCACACTTATCTACTTTGCTTTTAGGGATACCCCTTTATACCCTCAACCCCTGCTGGTCCAATATAATTTCCTCCCTATATATTTAATTAATTGATTTGCTAAATAATCATACACACACATACACATAATTGGGAAGGTCCATTCCATTATACTAGTGGCAACGGATGATACATATTTTGTTCATAACTATCTGTAATATATTCAAAATATGTATTTATTACTATTCACTGTACATAAATATCAAGATGGTTCAAATTCAATAACTTGAAAAAGGTTGAAGAGTTTGGAAAAAAAAATATTAGCTAGCTACTTGAAAGACGACGAACAAAGAAAAAAGCTGGAAGCCACCATATATGTGTGTCAGAAATTATCAGTCTTGTATTGCCTTCACACAATTCCCATTTCAGATTGAGAGCTAATATATATGGAAAGATGTAATAGATATATCAATGGTACTTGTTTCAACTTTTAATGCTTGTACAATCATATCCTCCTTCTTCTATCTTTCTCTTGTCCTCATCTCACACGTCTCTTGGCTATCGTACGAACTTTCTTGTCCTTTTGGATACAATTTAATCAGGTCTTAATCTTTCATAAATGGCGAAAAAACAGGTTATTACAACTTACAATAATAGTGAATTTTGCTACTCACTTTCGTCTTATTTTATTTTTCTAATTTAGCCTTTAAAAATTTAATATTTTAATTTAATCTTTAAAATATTTTCCCAAGTGGAAGACAATGGATTATTGAGTTCATATAACAACATTGTATTACCATTTTATTTTATTTTACCCTATTTAATTTAAATGTGCTACTTCATGATAATTGATATCAATTCTGAATTCTGAATTAATGCTTGTAATATCTATTTATTTGGATGGGTTAACTTATAATTTGAAAGGACATGGGCAGTCACTATCAGGATGTCACCCCAATATATTATCCATTATTTGTCCATCTGCTCCTCTCACTAAAACCCACTATTAATTGATGCTTTTCACTATAACAAAAAAAATTGATGCTTTTCACTAATCATATGGATTCGATTAGTCATTAATTACATCAAACCCTAGAAAATGCTTGCTGATGTGGTGGATAACAAAATGACAGCTAATAAAAAAATTCTGGACTAATCCTCATGGCAAATCCAGACACTCTTCTTTTAGGTTTATTTACCCTATTAATTAATTAACCATATATACACACACAAATACACGAGGCCTGGACAGCATCCACGACCTCAATATATGTTATTGGTTTTTGAAATTAAGCATAAAGATTAAACTAATAAATTACATTTTCAACCTTTAAGGTTAACCACTCATCATTAAATTGAAGGTTTCCTTTAGCTCGATTGTAATTAATTAGTTGAAACACCGGTAGCGATTCTTTTGTTTGACCCAGATTGGTAACTAATTAACCATATCTATGTCAAACATGAATGACAGAGCAATTCGCTTACAGTCATATATAATCTTTCAAAATTAAAATGAATATTTAACATGAATTCAAAATAAATTATAGTGAAATGTAACTTTAATAATAAACGGTCTAGAAGACTATTACATTTACACATGTAGGGTAAAAAAAGAAGGTGCTGCTTCGTCTGGTTTGGTTATGAGAAAAAAAGAAGAGAGAGAGAAAGGAAAAAAGTTGTAGTATAGTTACTACTAGTTCGGTGGTGGGTGTGAGAATTATAAATAGCACCCAAACAAACAATGAGGTTATAAGAAAAGAAAGGAGAGGAGAAAAATGTAAGAGACAAACTAAAACAGAAAAAGGCGAAGCCCCTGTAGCTAGTAGTACTAGTACTGGATTCCCCAACAAATTAAAGAAATCTTGACACTGTAAAAGCAGAGGATAGTAGTAGTAGTAGTAGTAGTATGGGTAACTTGATCCTGGAGGCGTTGAATGTTCGCGTGGAAGGTTCCGGCGAGAGAGTTCTGGTTCTGGCTCACGGCATCGGCACGGACCAATCGGCGTGGCAGCGAGTCCTGCCTTACTTCACTCGGCGTTACACCGTCATTCTCTACGACCTCGTGTGCGCCGGCAGTGTCAACCCCGATCACTTTGATTTCCGGCGATACACCACCTTAGACGCCTACGTGGACGACCTCCTCACCATCCTCGACACTCTCCGCATCACTCGCTGCGCTTATGTCGGCCACTCCATCTCCGCCATGATTGGAATGCTCGCCTCCATTCGCCGCCCTGACCTCTTCTCCGCCCTCATCCTCATCGGCGCTTCTCCCAGGTAGGGTGTCCATTCATTCATTCATTCATTCTATTGATCCAAATTAACCAATTAATTAATTAGGGTAATTAAGTGGTGCAGATTTATAAACGACAAAGAGTACCACGGGGGATTCGAGGAGGGGGAAATAGAGCAAGTGTTCTGTGCAATGGAGGCGAACTACGAGGCGTGGGTGAACGGGTTTGCGCCGTTGTCGGTGGGGGCTGATGTGCCGACGGCGGTGAGAGAATTCAGTCGGACCTTGTTCAACATGAGGCCTGACATCACTCTCTTCGTGTCTCGTACCGTCTTTAACAGCGATCTCAGAGGGATTCTAGGCTTAGTCAAGGTCCCTTGTTGTATTATGCAGACCGCCAGGGATGTCTCCGTTCCGGCCTCCGTCGCCACCTACATGAAGGACCACTTGGGTGGCCGGAGCACCGTACAATGGTTGGACACGGAGGGTCATCTTCCTCATTTGAGTGCTCCTTCTTACTTGGCTCGCCAGCTCGACATAGCCCTCCAACACTTCTCTCACTAGCTACAACAATCAAATGAATGCTGCAACTCAACACAACACAACCACTACTACTGTAGACTGCGGTTTCAACTAGTACGGGCCCTTCAAGATGGACACCTGTCGAGTAATGTGTGGACGCTGGTACGTACGTTTCAGATTTTTAGTTTTTTTGACTTGTATGGGAAAGGATAAGAATCGTCACGTGATCATCATCATGTGATGCGCCCCCATTTTTAGTAATTATGCTTTCCTTTCCGTTTCAACTTAATATCAACTCTCTATATTATTGACTCTGCTGCAATAACATGGATGGCCACATTTTGCAACTTCGGTATTTTAGTAGCAGTAGAAGATGCTACATGATACAAAATAAATATCTCTAGAATATATAATTCTTATCTCTTACTCTTATCATATGGGTAGAGGCCAGAGGGTATTAGATATATGAGTTCCCTATAGGTGCATGGTACTGATATCAAGTATTTTTCTAAAATGGATAGGATATGAAGATGGGATAACCCGCATATATAGAAATATATCTCGCTTCTTTTGAAAAAGATAAATTCTCTTCATTATTCCTAATTAGCGGGAGAAATGATTAAAGATGAATGTATACTTACACGCTTGTGACAGCCCCGGCCCGGCCACCATCCCATATTTTATATTTATTATGGAGATCTTTATTTTAAATACATTTAGTACATAAAATATGTATAGAGTAAGTTAATAGCATATTTATATAGATAAATTAAGTACCTCTTAGTTGATTTAATTTTTTCATTCTAGATAGATATTATTACCAGCTTTGAAGATTCAAAGAATTTTGGAGTTGTTGATTTTATATTACTACCTATTTAAAAGTAGGAAACTATTTTTTCCAATTATAAGAATAAAAAGATATAATATTTTACACATGTGCTATTTATGTTTATCACTACAGCTTGGCTTGGCTATACTGGGATTCTTGGTCCATATCACAGCTCAATATGCTAGACGTTTTTAAACAAAAATATTCCTCATGCACTCTTTATTTATCAATCGTCAATACAACTTCGGTCCAATTATAGAACAGCACAAGAGAGTCCGACTTTCCATTTAAATCAAATATTCAATACCTTTGAAAGCGGCCATCAACATTATTCAACTGCAAACAAAGCATTTGAAAATTAAATTGCATGCGCTCACAGGGCTGAGTCTTCCCATGTTTTTCTATTGAGTTCAAGTGCCACTAATCAAATTGAAATCTTGAATATTCCTTTTAGTACGCCTTTAATTTGACTTCCTCCAACTTCTCTTGATTCGTGCTAAATGTTTAAATTTCTTTGTTTAATTGATAGCTGGTTGATACCATCCTCATTATCCTCTTTCTGAAAAAGAAAATTCATGATTTTAACTTAAATTCCTTATGTATTTTTATTGAATGAACAGAAATGTTAGATACAAGTTAAACCTCAGTTTAGGTGGGTATCGAATACCCCTTCCTAGAAGAATCTTCCTAGACTAGTTGAGACTTAAAGAATCGAATATGAGACGTAATATTTGAATAAATGCCCGAGTTTACTTATATAATACTATCTACATACTTTCTTTCTTTTTTTCTTTCTTTCGTATTTAATAATTCCGCAATGCTGTGGCCTTCGGCTTCTGTATCATACACTCACACTCCTTAGCGAGCCAGGCCCAACACTCACTTCCAGCTTATCGTCTTTGTTGTTTCTCACAAATCACCAGTTCAAGGCCCAATTATTATTGAGCTTTTTACCTCTTTCAAAGCAGTATAGACAGAGAGTATTTTTTCAGATAAAAAAAAAAAGACAGTATTTTTTTTTCAGGCCAAAAAAAGAAAGCAGTATTTTTTATCAGACAAAAAAAACAGCATTTTTAATCTTTTCTGGCCCAAAAAAAACTTTCCTGCTTCTTTATATTTTAACCCCACTTCAAATTGAAGGGTGATATAGATAGAGAGTCGGTAAGGTCACGGTTGATATCGCCACTATCATCAATATCGTCAATATTATCAATAAGAAAACCCTTAGACTTATTATCCAAGAACTTGTTCAAAAATACTATAATGAAAGGAACTTAGGAGTTTGTTGCCAGGGATTTAACCAAATAGGATCATCTAGTTTCAGAAATACTGTTATCCATAATTTTCATGCATTCTAGTATTCTACCCAAATTACCAAGGGACTCTATATAATTGAATCAAAACAAATCAGATCTTTTTTTTTCTAGATAAAAATTTAACCAATCAATCTGATAATGCAAATTGAGTTTCTGTTTTGGGAGGGTTCAAATTTCAATGAGTAAAATGAGTTTCAAAATCTTAAAATGTTAGCTATTATTAAGATTTATATGTATTTTCACATGCTTAATATGGCTGAATGTTAGTCAACATTGGTGGCTAAGTATTGGCTTCCCATAATTTTGGCATGCCCCAAATAAAATCTCACCAGTAAAGGGTATGATCACTAAGTAAGTGGGAACTAAAACAATTGCGTACATTATTAGCAACGACACCAATATATAATGCTCTAGATGTGTAGGGCACTATGTCCCTTTACCTCGGCCACCTATTTATGGATTCTCTTTTTGCTTGTTGACTAGGTTTCACACTCTGTGACGTGGCCAATGCGTGGCTCATCTGCGTATCGCTCAATTATTAAGTTCCAATTCAACTAAACACGGTGATGCAGCTAGCGCAACTAAATCTTCTTTTTTGATGGAAGGACGGCTTCTTAAATGTAGATCACGGGAATTAAATTAATTCCAAGATTTATTAAATTTATTGTGTTAGGTATTACCCAATTGTAACAGATGTGTACAGAGAAAAATAAAAAGAAACGGTCTTTCGCTTTTGTCAATGTATATATTGCATATTTTATGTGAATGGCGTAGCTTTCGAAACTTCTTCTAGCTTCGCTTTGATAGTTTGATTTATCTTAATGCTTCATCTTTCTTTTTGCATTTTTAATTTTAATAGTTCTTATAAAAAAAAAATTAATAGTAAAGAAGAAGCTTCCAGATTAGCCGGATGGCGGTGACTCTGTATTTGGAGGTGGCTTTTAGTTATTTTGTTCATAAATGAATACTATTTAATATTATTCTTAAAAAAACAGAGATAATCTTTGTACATGTAAAGTCTAGGATTTACGATGATTCCGGGATTGCCAATTAGGGATTGCCAATTAAGGAGAAGGAGGTAATGATTCTGAAGGCGGAGACGAGCTCGAGGAACGGCAACGGAGGAATGATATTTGGCGGCGGAGGGGAGGAGGTGGTGGTGATGGAAGGGAACGACGGCAGAGGTGTCACTGGAGAGAGAGAAAACTTTTGTGCTTTTAGATAAATTCACTTAAAGTCTTAATTTATTTTTATTTTTTACATTTTGGTCCTATTATTAAAAGGAAAGGACTTTAATATAAGAAAGTAAAATTTTTGGGGGATGAAAGCTTATTTTTCCTCTTTTTTAACAGAAAAATGGATGAAAAAAGTTAGAGGAACCAACTTTGATACGTTTTGAATAACTGAAGGACCAATATGAAACGAAAAATAACTGAGGGACCTATTTGGAACAATAGACATAACAGAGGGACCAAAATAGGACTTTGGCCTAAATATAATAATAATAATAATAATAATAATAATAATAATGTATAAAGACTTCAATTATAAGTCAAAAATAAACATATACTTATAAACTGGAACTAAAAAATAAGAATCCTCCAGGACTCTAGTGCTATTTAATTTATAAGAATAATCCAAATTCCATAATATAAAAATATATTAGTAGCTATTTATTAGTTTTTTTAAAACTAAGCTACAAGAGAAGCATTACCAACCGTGGCACGTAATGAATACCCAATTTGAGAAGCCATGTTATATTTTTTAGCCCTGTGATTGACCTGGCCAATTCCCTTATTTTCAGTCTAGGTCATAATTTTATCGTTGTTCTTTTGGCCGAAAAAAGGAAACAAATTGTTGTTCAAATTCAACCACTTGGTGGTTTATAAAACTCAATCGAACCCATCTCTCAATAGATGATGATTTCGATCAGTCTAACTGTCTGACTATATCACAGTACCCATATACATAAATGTCATAACAAAAATCACATGTGTTGTTTACTTCTCATCAATTACATCAAATCAATACAATGATTTTAATTCATTCTTAGACTGGACGTACACACGTATATATTTGTAGATCAACTATTTTGTTACATGCAATTGATGTATCTAATAACGAATGGTGGAACGTTGGATGAAGTAAACGGCTCCAAATTTAGGGGATCCGTTTTCATCTAAAACAACCATTTAACATATTTTAAATTACTTCAGTTTTACAATAAGTTTCGCTTGATACTATATCTTTTTCGGAATATTCCACAATTCGTAGAACCAGAAAGATTAAAAAAGAAAGAAAATGCTGGAAGGTAGTCAGGTACAGAGGATAATTTAAGATATACGAGGGACGAAAAATAATAATAATAGGTGCGTGCGTCCACTTTAGCAAAGTTTTAAGAACTGCATTTCCACATAATTTCGATTTCCACCATGGATCAACACACTATAATCTGTTCCTTGTTGAATGTCTTATTGTTTTCTAGAAGCTTGAATTATATAGTGAAAAAATTAAATCAGCTTTATTTATATAGATCCAAAACAACGAAAACATATAATTTTAAACGATTGAGTTAAAGGCTACCTCCACCTTTTGTTGTTTTATATATATCTTCCAGAATGTAGTAGCAAATGTATGTGCCTTAATGAGCAAAGAAACCATAGGATGAGCATCAAACAATAATGTTTATTAATAATTAATTATAAGAAATTAAAATAATTTAAATCGATTGAATGTCATATCATAGCGCATTTTTTTTTAACAATTCATTTACTAAAGAAAATATTTTCACAAATAAGGACCAACTTTATAAACCTTCATAAAGTTTAGAGATATGTTTTGATTTTGGTAAGTTTCTGGATCAACTCACTTAAATTTTTTTCTTTAAAAAAGAAAAGCCTTTTCAGAAAATAAATTGAGATTCCCTAGTCAAATTCCATAATGGAGTTGCACGTGTGATGGAGACTCAAATTCTATTTATTTTTTTTGGCCAGAGCTCAAATTCTATTTTTTTAATTTCATTTTATACTAATTAGACGTTGAAGGCCATACAACTTTGTTATTGGAATATTTTTCATCTTTAAATTTTATATTAATTTTTAATCTGCTTTTAATATCTTATATTTTGATAAATTTTATCTTTTAATTTAATTATCTTGATAGATTAACAATTTTGTTTTGTATTTTTTAATTTAAATTTCAACGTTAATAATTTAATATTTAATCAAAATACAAAAAAAAATTAACTAAAGGATAAAATTTTAAATAAAAAAATTATCAATACAAAATATTGAAAATGAAATTTAAAAAAAAATATAAAATTTAAAGACAAAAGAAATGCTATTAGCTTTTTATAAAAAAAAAAGATTTGAATAGTACGTTTAAATTTTTAAAACGAGAGAACAAACTGAAAAAGGTAAAGATGAAATTAGGTAAGCAAATTGGAGGGATGAAAGATGAACTTATTTTTTTATAAATAAGAAAGGTGAAAATGGTTATTTAGGTCCTTTACGTTTCAAAAAGTTTGAACTGGTTATAAATGTTGAGAATGGTTATAAAATTTGCATGAACTGGTTATAAAATTTTATAAATAAGAAAGGTGAAAATGGTTATTCAGGTCCTTTACGTTTCAAAGAAGCCTTTAAATAGTCTATATTCTCTAGCCTTTCAATTTCATGCAACATATCTTATTCGTTAACATTTTTTTTTTCAAAAGCGGCATGAAACTAATATATATTATACTTTTCGTGAATTTTGAAAATATAACAAAAGGCCTTTTTAAATTTCTGATTTTGTTCATTATTATACCTTTTCAATTGCTATCACAACTAAAGTTTTGGATAAAAGATATATACACAGCATCAAAATTTAAAAGTTTAATGAGAGAGGGAGTAAATTATGGAATCCATGTTTAAACTATAGTCTCATCTCAAATATTCATTGTCTATAGACTTTTTTCATGATCTATATCGCACAGTGAGCATATATATCCTCTCACTGTTTTTTATTTGGGTAAGAGACATATTGAATTTGAATGCCAATCTTCTGATAGCAACGTTTCATGAGCCAAGTCAAGTCTCCCCTAACAATAATATGCCGAGTGATAATGAAAGACATTAAAAGAAAATTACAAAAAAAAAAAAGAAGAAGATAGAAATAATGGAATAAAATCAATAAATACATAAAATACAACAGAAAAGAGCAAAGAGTGTAAAGAAAGGAAAGAAAAGCCCAGCCGTCAAGTAAAGAGACCCACGTGGAATCAATAGATTGGTCATAGGCTTCAGGCCTTTACTTTTGATAAAAAAACAAGAGATAACATATTAATTAATCAATTCTTTAATTTGTATAGAAATACAAAATAAAGTTGCTTACGATTCTCATATTTCTCTATCAGCCTCTCACAGCCCCTCGTTTTAAGATTACCCTCATCCAGTGCAATCATGTGGACTTTATCAAATCATTTTTGTTTACTTTCTAAGTTCTGACAATCTCTCGTAACCGAAAACCACGATTTTGTTTTTTTATTTTAAAAACGTCGACCAAAGAAAAAAAAACATTTCAAATAAATGACAATTTAAAAATTATTTAAAGTAAGCGCACAGAAAATAATGACTAAAGCCTGCAGTCTAAACGGGTTCATTAGTAAAAGCTCAGCTCATCAGCTATTTTGACAATATTAGACATTGAAAATTCTAGGTAAAATGAACATAAAAGGGTGCTTTCATTCATCAATCATTCTGAATATATACACTTTACAAGCAGGGTAAAAGAATGACTAGCTACAAAAAAGGGGCCAAAAGGAATTTACACACCCCGAGGGCAACTAACTAACCCAAAACGCATATTCACATGGAAAGAATATCTAGAAGAACACAAGCTATACAAAGACACGTGTATAAAAAAATATAAACTGCAATGTGGATGCTGATATAGGCAAATGATGACAGGTGGCAAAAATAGTCAGCATAATCTTCTATTTCATCATCCCCTCCTCAAGTTAGGACTAGGTGAGAAATCAACAAGGCCTAACTTGGACACGAATGAAGGAAACCGTGTAGCATCCAATGGCTTGGTAAATATGTCTGCTAGCTGAGGAAGTAACAAACTTCGGAGAAACAAAGCCATTTTTATATTGATTGCGAACCAAATGGCAATCTATTTCGATATGTTTCGTACGCTCGTGGAACACAGGGTTTTGAATGATGTGTAAGGCGGCCTGATTGTCACATCACAAGGAAATGGGCCGCGAAACATGAACTGAGAGACTCTGCAGCACATAATCAATCCACTGAAGTTCGCAGACAGTAGAAGCAAGGCTCCGATACTCAGCCTCAGCAAAACTTCTGGAAATAGTAGGTTGTTTCTTGGTTTTCCAAGACACCAATGCATCACCAAGAAAGATACAATACCTTTGAGAGACTTACGTGAAGTAGGAATGGCAGCCCAGTCGGCATCGCAGTAAGCATTAAGCTTGAGGGAAGAGGAAGCAGGGTAAAACAAACCAGTGCAGGGATTAGCTTTCAAGTACCTCAACACAGTGATGGCGGCATCCCAATGAACTTGACAGGGATCTTGTGATGGAGATTGTGCCCTAGGGCCAATCATTTTATTTATATGTTATTTGAACATATGTGTTTCTTGATTAATTTATAGAGATGAATTATGTTGTTATCATATTATTAGCATGTTTACTATGATAGCGTCCTTGATTAATTATAAGATAATTANCTGTGATTTCCCAACATCTTGGACATGAAGACTAAGTTGTTGAGTGGCATAAGCTATATTGGGACGTGTGAAACCAAGATAAAGCAGTTTCCCAACCAACCTGCGATATTGTTCTGCATTCTCATACTTAACTCCTTCAGACAAAGAGAACTTGGTATTTTTAACCATTGGGACAGCAGCAGATTTAACATCACTCAAACCAACTGTTTCAAGCAAATCAAGTGTGTACTTGCGCTGATTAAGAAATAAACCAGTTGTTAATGTCCAATTGATGAAGAGGCCAACCATTGATGGCAACCAAAGCAAGTAGCAAACGAACAGTAACAGGTTTGGCCACTGGAGAAAAGCTGTATACATAATCAATGCCTTCTACTTGGTTACAGCCCTTAGCCACAAGACGCACCTTGTAACGATCAATAGTTCCATTGGACTTCAATTTCACCTTATAAACCCACTTGCAACCGATGGGTTTCTTATTGGGAGGTAAAGGAACCAACTGCCAGGTATTATTATTCTCTAAAGCTGCCAATTCTGTTTGCATAGCAGTTTGCCATTCCGTATGTTTGCATGCTTCCTGATAAGTAGCGGGCTCCTTGGTAACACTGATATTCGCCAAAAAATCAGTGAGTGGGATGACCCATTCAAACTGTACTGTCATCCAATTTAGGTACAAAATGTAAATGCTGTAACACCAAAGAGGAGGGATGACCCATTCTTGCATGCCAAACATCAGAAGTCAGGACAGCCAGCACTTTATTCTGCGAAAGCAAAGGGAATGCTTGGGAACGCTTAACATCAGATGTCATCAGTAAGTAAAGGTTCTTGTTAAGTTTCCCTATCCCTAGAGTGTGATTAGTCATGAGGTCCTGCAGTACACAACCATTCTTGTGAAATAAGACCTGAACATGAGGGGTAGCACATAACCGAGCAACAGAAATGAGGTTGTAGGAGAAATCAGGAATGTAAAGGACATCATNCCATTAATTTATCTCCATAAATTAATTGATATGTTCTCAACATATCTATAAAATGATTGGCCCTAGGGCACAATCTCCAACAATCATGCAGTATGAGATGCGAGGATAAATGTACTTCACCAACTAATGACACTTTTTTGACAGAGCCATCAGGCAAGTAAAATAATCCTTGTCCAGTAGGGGCATGAGGGTTAGTAAGTAATTCCTTTTTACAACACACATGACTAAAAGCCCCGGAGTCCAAAATCCATATGACATCAGAAAAATCGCAGTGTAAAGTACCTGCAAAATCGGAAGTGAAGAAGTTGGAGCTGGCAGTAACAGTGGGTTCATCAGGCATCACAGTTTTCCCTTTCATGAATTTGTGCAATTCACGTTGAAAAATTTCAGCAATATAGCTGTCATCACGTTCCTGTGACTTAGAATCTGTATCACTAGACATGGAGCTATTAGCAGCATTAGCATAAGCAACAAATGACTTCTTATCGCGTGGATATTTCTCTTTGAACCAATCAGGGTAACCATGCTTCTTAAAGCATGTCTCAACGGTATGACCTTGCTTACCACAGTGAGTACACACACGATCATCCTTCTTAGGAGGATCTTTCTTGCGAAAAGCATTTTTGTTATAATCAGTTTTAGACTCTTGCGCTTTGACCATCAAAGCACTAGCCTCAACTGAACCTACATGAGGAACACTGCCAGACCTCTGTTTCTCAATACGGGAGACTATGGAATAAGCTTTGTTAAAAGCAGGCAAGTTATCCATCATTAAGATATTACTAACAATAGCATCATAAGTTTCATTTAAACCCATTAACAGCTGCATAACATCATTGAAGCAGTAAATATCCTCATGACGTTTAGTAATATTGCATGTACACTTCCCACAAATACAAGTAGGACATGGTTCAAGACACTGAAGCTCATCCATGAGCTTCTTCAACTTGTTAGAATATAGAGCAAGGGTATCGTTACCTTGGGTCATAGTAGCGAGCTGCTTCTTCAAGTTGAATATCTGCGGCTTGTCGCTCTCACCATACTTATCAGCAAGATCGACCCAGAGCTGGCTAGCAGTGCGACTGTAAATGTAAGCTTCAGCAAGGTCCTTAGACATGGAATTGATGATCCATGAAATGATCATGGAATCAACGAAGCACCATTGAGAATAGAGATCAGAATCACGATCGTCAGGTTCCTTGAAAGTGCCATCGATAAAACAGTTTATTTTTCGCCAGGAGAGCAATCTGCATGCTACGACTCCAGATGAGGTAATTGGTGAGAGTAAGAGGGTTAGAGACGAGCTGAAGGCCCAGATTGTCTGAGAGATGGATATAAAAGGGATCTTTACGATAGGGAGATTCAGTACTCAACTCCTTCGACTGCACAGAAGGAGGAGATGAAGCAGAGGTAGCAGAAGCACCAGTAGCCGCCATTGCAGTAAAATAGGGTAAGAAAGATATTCAGAAAAGGGGAGGCTCTGATACCATGAAAATTCTAGGTAAAATGAGCATAAAAGGCTACTTTCATTCATCAATCATTGTGAATATATACACGTTACAAGCAGGGCAAAAGAATGACTAGCTACAAAAAAGGGGCCAAAATGAATTTACACACCCCGAGACAACTAACTAACCCAAAACGCATATTCACATGGAAAGAATATCTAAAAGAATACAAACTGTACAAAGACACGTGTATAAAAAATATAAACTGCAATGTGGATGCTATATAAGCAAATGATGACAGATGGCAAAAACAGTCAGCATAATCTTCTATTTCATCAGACATTTAGACTATTAGTTCTGTTTTAAGGAATTGAAGACTTAAGGGCTCGTAGTTTGGACTCTATGAGAGTAATTGATATATAACTATAAGGTAACGACTTTTGTGAACGAAAATAAAACTAAGGTAACGAAATAATCACCGTCGAAAAACAAAAAGATGGCATCGAGTCATATCTGACACGCTAACTATATATATATGTAGTTATAGACTTCGTCAACAACACTAATGAGGCCAATTACTGTGGTTAACGAGATTCTTTTTTCTATAGTAACGAAGACTACGAATCAAATTGTAGTTAATTTCTTTAAATATCTGTTCTCTAAGCTACTTACTTTAAAAAGTGAAGTCAAAATTCACTTCACCACAAAAGGACTCTTCTAGAGAGTTGAGAGTTGAGAATTTCATGACAAAAAACTGAAAAAGAGAGGGATGAGACTCCATACCTCTTTCTTTGCAACTATTAAATTAATTTATTCTGTTGCCATCTTAACCGTGTTTTGGTATGATGACCCCCAAAAAAGAATTTGGTATTACAATTTTTTTATTTTCTTTTTAAAACATGGAGTGTTACTTTATTCCTTTTGGATATAACCAGTTACTTTTTAGTATGATGTTTCTTATCCTGCTATACTTCTAACTTTTGTTTATTTATTTTTAAATAAAATAAGGTTAGTATCTTATCAATAATGGCAATAACACCACACAAAGCAAAAGTAATGAGTGAGGACAAATATCACCGATTAAATAAAAAACAGAATTAGTGGAGCTGGTGTAGGACAGTAGGAGCCTTATTGCGTAAACCCAGAAACATTACAAAACCAAACGGTCCAAACTCTTTTTCATAAATTCATATATGAAGTTCAGAACTTTTACAAAGCTTTTTTCCGTGACAAAGATATTTACAATCTTTTTCTTTTCATTTGTTTTTTAATGTGCCGTGAGATTCACTGTTTGATTGCTCATGAGTTACAGAGACGGGCAAGACATGATGACGTGGTAGGGCTCACCGTGAGGCTTCCGACACGGCGGCGCCAGCTCTCGGTTGCCGTAAAATCTCTATTAGTGCCTCCGCCTGTTCCAACATACACAAACAATAAGCGACAAATAAACATATAAAAAAAGATATGTTTAGTAAAGATAGAAACTATGATTCAACTTTTTCATTATCTAAAATAAAAAAGAAACATAAAAGCTGAAAATCATTTATCTTTTTGGGTAAATTATATTTTGATACCTGTTCTGTGAATTTATTTTACTTTGTTCTTTCAAAGTAACAATTTGGTACTATATTCTTTGGACTATTAACATTTTAGTACCATGTTCTTTCAAAAGTGACATTTTGGTACCATGCTCTTTGTACCTTCAACACTTTGATACACTATTTTATAGACCAATTTCACTTTGGTATCATGTCTTTTCACAATTTGTTTCCTTGTTCTATCTTTGTTAGGGTACCAAAGTGTGAACAGTGCAAAAAATAAGATACCAAAATGTCATTTTTGAAATAACAAAGTAACGTTAACAGTGTAAAAAACATGGTACCAAATTGTCACTTTTGAAAAATAAGGTAATGTTAACGGTGTAAAACACATGGTATCAAACTGTCACTTTTGAAAGAATATGGTATCGAAGTGAAATTATAGGACAGAGTATCAACTTGTAATTTATCTTATTTTTTAATAAACTTTTTGCAAATTGGTAATTTGTAATTATACTGACGATGACAATAGAGTAAAAACCTGGGGTTGGGGTTGGGGCACACTGGAAAAACGGAAAAAGACACGCGTGACGGTGTCTAGTTAAAATATTGTCCCCAAGAATAATGCGAAAAAAAAGAAAGAATAATGGCAAACGGGGAGAAGGTAAATAATGAATGTGAAGGTGAAAGACGTGGCAGTAGAAGGAGTGCGACGTGAGAGAGATAACGTGGATGAGAGTGAGAGTGAGAGAATGACCTTTTGCTTGGATCGATTGGCACCGGACTGAGACAAAGCGACCAACGGAGGAATGGCACCTTCACGAGCCACCATGGTTCGGTAGGTAACGCTATCCTCGCAAATCTGTAACAGAATAACCACCGCTATATCCTTCTGTCTCTGAGACCCAACCTCTATGATTTCCACGAGCACCGGAATCCCACCTTCCTCCACCAACGCCGTCTTGGCCTCCGGCAACGATACCAGCACGCTCATCACGTACGCTGACTTATCCACCATGTTTGACCCTAAATCTGCCATTAATTCCACCAACGGTTTCATCACTCCCGCTTTCACCGCCCTTATTTTGTTCTCCTTCACCGAACAGAGTGAGTAGAGCGCAGTGGAGGCGTCTTTCTTCCCGCGGAAACCACCGTGTTCTAGAAGGTTCACTAGCAACGGAATGGCTCCGGATTTTCCAATTGCGACCTTGTTCTCTTCTATTTGCGATAGACGAAGCAGAGCGCACGCCGCGTTCTCTTTCGTCGTTGCTGTCCCTGTTTTTAGGGCTCGAACCAGAGGCTTTATGGCTCCCGACGAAGCTATGGCCGTTTTGTTCTCGTCGCATAGGGACAGATTCAAAATCGCCGTGACGCCGTATTCTTGAAGTTGAAGGTCAGACGAAGACATGAGAGAAATCAGAGGGCGAATTGCGCCGGCTTTGGCGATTTTAAGGCGGTTTTCCGGCTTGTTTTTGGCCAGAAGCCTGATCTCCATGGCGGCTTGCTTTTGGTCGTCGATGGAAGATGATTGGAGATCTTTGACGAGCTGAGTGATTAAATGATCTGAATAATCGGAAGCACAGGCAATCTGGAGGCGTCGGGTTTGGGAAGAAGCGGTGGGGAATTCACCAGATCTGTCACTGTTGCAATCGCTGAAAGCAGAAGAGGAATTATCATTATTGAGGCTCAATTCGCTCATGGTCCTTCCCATGTATGTGTAATTCACCGGACTACTCTCAGTTCCCATCTATCTAGACCTAATAGTTCGAGTGTGAGGTGCAAATTATATGGGACGGCGAAAGGGAATAGAAAGATAGAATAGACTATACAGAGAGATAACAATTAACAATGATCCATTTCTCGATTTGTATATTCTTATAAGGTAACATAATAAATAGACTATCACCTTCTTGGGGGATGGGTTGGCACGTGCACATATTCAATATTAACCCCCTACCAAATTCCAATCCAATCGGGCACACACGTATGATCGGTCTCTTTAAACGCGTGCGTCTAATAAAATAATAATCTCCATTCCATTGTTTTTTTGCTAGTTAAGTCCATTTCTTCTTCTAGTGACAGGTCCGTTGCCCGTTGGGGTTTGTTTGGCTATGCTACTTTTGCTTATACAATTTGAATAATTGTATCCATAAGGAAAGTACTACGGGCTGCAGTGTTTGCTTACTGTACCCGCAGGCCACGTGGATTCAATGCTCCAAATGTTTGCTACTACTTCACTCCCACTCCACTTGTACAGTTTTTTTACGCTGACTAGCCCGCACGTGCTTTCATCAATCAATCATCAATCATTGATATATGGGAATGAATGAATGAGTACAGGTTATGCCACGCATCCTTCTTTAAGCCCGTGTTTGTGTTTTGGGGTTCTGCATTTTCCAAGTCCCTTTCTTTTCTTTCAATCTTCCCAATTTCCAAATTCCTACTCATTTCATCCACGTTGGGAGATCAAATTCACAATAAAAATAGTACTAGTAGTAGTTAATCTTGATCATATTCTCTATGGCAAATAAATTCAGTGGGACAACATAAGATGCTTCACAAAATTATTATCATTTTGAACTCCTCTTCATTGACGGATGAAGATGCTTCATTGAATCCTAATTTTAAAATGAGTTAAGAGTGAGACTAATAGTGATTCTATTATATCCCTAGAATATGACCAAATTCAATTATGCAGTACTTTATCATAATTTTATCGCTTTATATAAACTTTATCAGAATTATGATTAATGTTAATTCACAATCAAAATTATTTGATAGAAATAGTCCAATACTCTATTCTCCTCCTCTCCCATATTTTCTCAACTTCTTCAGATCTTATTCTGAACTCATCAGTTACTTTTAGTTCTAGGTAGTGCCAAATTAAGATCAGTGTCAATGACTTAATGAATTTAAGAACTATATAAGCATTAACTAGTTTGTTCATTTGATCAAGTGATAGTTCATACTTCATACTGTAAATATTAGATATGAAAGTGAAACGTCTTCAGAACTTAACATTCTCCTACCAGCAAAACCAGAAAGAAAAATTATCACGAAAAAAAAAACCCATAAAGAAAAAGAAAAAGAGTTTCAATTGTGTGCTGTCTACGAATCGGAGCAATTGTTTAGCAGGACGGAAAAATAGAAAGAGACAACATAAGTCTAGAGTCGAGACTTCATAATAAGAGAAAATGAAAATAGAAGAGTCACTTTGACAGCACAATTAAAGAAATTAATGACATTTTTGTTTGGTAACCCTTTATTAACTCTTCCTAAATACTCATGATGAAATGAATAAAATTGACATTCTAACTGCAACATATATGTATATTTAATTGGTACTTAAAATCAAAATGTGGTGTATTATGATCCAGAACTTTATAAAAAAAATAAAATTGTTTGTCTCTAAAAAATATTTTTAATAAAAAAATTTACCAATATGTCACATAATGCTATGCAAAAGAGTAATAACTGCTGATGATTTATGTAAGTAAATCTAACTTAATGCTAGAAAAAATTTCTCAATGTAAGTAAATCTAACTTAACTGATGATTTGGATAAAAAAAAAAACTTAACTGATGATGATTAATGTTAATGTAATAATAAAAAAAAGGATAAATTACACTTTGGTACCCTGTGGTTTGACCCTATTTCACTTTGGTACCCTGTAGTTTGAAATCTGACATTTTAGTACCCGAGTTTTAACCGTTAATACATTGGTACCCTCAATCATCTTTCCGTCTAATTTTAACGAAAATTCTTACCTCTCACGTCAAACTCAATTTAATCCAACATCAAGCCTAATGAAAGATCAATCGCAGCCTGGGTGGAAAAACACGAATCAAAGTTTCCCTCAACTCTCTCATCTTCTTCAATTTGCCAACAATAAAACCCTAAACTCCCAAAACTCAAATTTCTCTCAACTCAAATTACATCCCCAAAACAATAAAAAGAAGGAATTTCTCTCGATGCAATGCGGTTACCTTCAGTGGGCTTCCATATTCTGCTCTCCATTTTGCACAACACCATCGATTCAATCGAGGGTTTCAGTTAGTTCGCCTCTAACCCGCGTAGAAGGAATTTCTCATCAGAGCGACGTTGCCAATGACGACTCTTTTGGTTTTGACGATGACATTATTCCTTCAATTTCTGATGTAAAATCAAAATTGATTACCAGTTGTTCAAATCCATTTGTCAAGAACTGCCTCAAGATCCGCAACGACTCTTCTTATCGACGTTCTCATGGTTCAGTTCTTGTTGTCGACTCTACATTTATTAAGTTTATTGTCATGCTTAATGTTGTCTATTTCCAAGTACTTGCCAAAGCTGGTTAGCAACTTAGCATTATGTCCAAATTTGTTGCCGTCAGTTTTTCTCTGCTTTTTTTAATTGTTTCAATTGTATACCATGTCAAGACTTGTATGCTAAAAGTCGATTATTGGATTGTTTTGTTCTTCGGATGTTGTATTGAACTGAGGAAGTTTTGTGGAAGACCTTATATGTTTAATCGAAATTTCCGACTACTTTTTATTGTTTTGGGATGTAATTTGAGTATTGGGAATTTACGGTTTTTGTTGTTGGCAAGTCGAAGAAGATGAGAGGGTTGAGATAATCTTTGGTTCGTGTTTTTCTACCCAGGTTGCGTTTGATCTTCCATTAAGCTTAATGTTGGAGTAAATTGAGTTTAATGTGAGAGGAGATGAGAATTTCTGTTAAAATTAGACGGAAAAAGGATCGAGGGTACTAATGTATTAACAATCAAAACTTTAGGGTACTAAAGTGTCGAGTTTCAAACCATAGGGTACTAAAATAAAATAGGTTCAAATTACAGGGTACCAAAATGTAATTTACCCTTAAAAAACTCCGTCTCGGATTTTTTGGCAAAGGAACGGAAGGAGTAGATTTTTAAGTGGAAAAATCCGTTACCTGTTACCAAATGGCAAATGCAATGAATATATCATAATTAATTATTCATCAAAACCCGATATGAAATATTCAAATATCTCATCGAAAAGGCGAGATTATTTTGTTGGGTGCCCGAATCCTTCGAGGTCCTTGACGACGTCGTACCTTATGACGCGCACAACAAATCGCCTTCTTCTCCTCGAAGTTCTCCCATGTCTAGAGAGAGTGTCTCCTCCAAAATCAAAATCGCATAGCTATGGTTATGGTGCCTTTTCCATCAAGTGGGTATCTAAAGGAATAATAATGACTCTCAATGTGTCTTTTAATCTTTTTCCTTTTTGGTTTGGGATGGCCTGTCAAGAATTACCCTAATTATTAAATTCCCCCCGATCTGCTATTCCCAGCCCATAAATGAGAACAAGGGTTTAAGCTTAACCCTACATAAACCCTAAGCCCAATCGACTTCGTCCACAAAAACCCTTGATTTCTTCCCTGTGCAGACTCTCTCTCTCCCTCTCTGCAGAAGCAGAAATGTCAAGCAAAGGGCCTGGACTCTTCTCCCACATTGGCGACAAATCCAGAGGTAAGTAGTAATCTCTCGCTCCCTGAATCCTTCTGTTTCTGCTATCACTCTCTCTTATACGTTTGGCTTCTCAGACCTTCTCACCAAGGGTTATTCCTCCGACCAAACCTTTACCATCACCTCCTCCAGCGGTAATGTTCTGGTACGTTAATTTCCTTTCCTTCCATTTCTTTGTTGATCGATCCCAATCTGGCTGTATTTACTTCTTTTGCAGTTCATTATATGATGAATTTGGTTCCTGTTGATTTCTGTACTGCTGAGCTGAATCCGTGAATTTTTATATTGCATCACTTGCTTTCTAACACTTTAGTCGACTCAGGTCCTACAGGGGTAGCTTCTGATGAATAGATCTTCTTGGAAAATTTAAAAACATGACTAATTCGTGTGTTTTGCCTTTTTGTTAAATTGTGTAGTCATTGTTAGTTATGGTGTTTGAAATTACTTGGTGTTATCACTGTTATGTAACTGCGAACTCTGTTTAGTTATATTCATTTTTTTCGCCCAGAAGTTATATCCATTTCATTCTGCCTAGCATTGTTTTTTAAAAAGCACGGGTCTTACTGCTTACTAGTGAATTTATTCACAGCTTTGTATATCATTTTCTCTTATATTTATATACTTCATTTTGTTTGGGCACTAATAATTTTTATCTCTTGAATACCAGGACTTAAACTCAACCTTGGTGCAGAGAGGACGACTGTCTTCTGGAGATGTGGCTGCAAAATTCAAGTACAATAACAGCACAGTTGATGTCAAGGTTGATACTGAATCAAAGGTAGCTTCCTAACTTCTGATTCATAAAGTTTGAAATCTAATGTCTTTTCTTTAAGCTTTACATTAAACGCTGTTATTGGCAGATTTTGACAACATTCACTATACCAGATATTGTGCATTCGACAAAAACCATTGCTTCAATAAGACTTCCCGATTACAACACTAGCAAGGTACTGATATTGTATTGAGACATTTGATTCAAATCTATCATTTTTTTTTGGATAAATTATAATTATACCTTTCATTGCAGCTAGAAATTCAGTATCTTCATGATCATGTGGCGTTTTCTACTGCTGTTAGTCTAAACCAGTCCCCTGCTATTGATTTTTCTGCAACAATTGGAACTCCCAGCATTGCCTTTGGAGCAGAAACGAGCTACTCGACTGCTACTGGCAAGTTTGCAAAGTACAACGCTGGTGTGAGCTTGACAAAGCCTAACTCCAATGCTTCAGTAATTCTGTATGTAATTTAGGTGGTTTAATTGATTGAATGTGCAATTATCTGATCAGCACTTTTCATAATTGATTGAATGAAACGATAATGACGCCTATCATATTTATGGGGTGATTTTTCTATAAGAACTTTCATATGCATTCCTCAAGGTAAAATGGTCTGAGATATAATATTGAGGATGACAAATTTGTAATTTTAGATATAATCAGTTTCTTCTTTTGTTGTAGAGCTGATAAGGGGGACTCTTTCAAGGCGTCATACTTGCATCATCTGGATCATTTGAACGGGGGAGCTGTAGGAGGAGAGATTAGCAGAAAGTTCTCCACAAATGAGAACACTTTGACCGTAGGATGTTCATATGTTATTAGTCCACAGACAATTGTGAAGGCAAAGCTGAACAACCACGGTAATCTTGGGGCCCTTCTGCATCATGAGGTTATCCCCAAGTCGTTCTTGACGATCTCTAGCGCCTTTGAAACCCGAGCACTCGAGAAGAGTCCCAGATTTGGTTTAGCACTCTCTCTCAGGCCTTGAAACAGTTACACAGATTTAGAAATAGGGATGATATTTAACACATTTTCTTGATATAATTAAAATGAAGGTGAAAATGTTCAGGATATAGTTATAGAATATTGTTATTGTCTTTGCTTTCTATTATTTTATATTGATTGATTATACGTTGAGATGGAAAGGGTTGGCTATGTATGTGAATGTATTTGCAATATTGACATNTTGCTGTTTGTGCTTAGCAGATTTAGAAATAGGGATGATATTTAACTCATTTTCTTGATATAATTAAAATGAAGGTGAAAATGTTCAGGATATAGTTATAGAATATTGTTATTGTCTTTGCTTTCTATTATTTTATATTGATTGATTATACGTTGAGATGGAAAGGGTTGGCTATGTATGTGAATGTATTTGCAATATTGACATTTTGAGGATCAAAACTAGATGGAATAGAAAATGCAACCAATTATCAATTACATATCATGATTCCTGAGTCCTGACCTGCTGATTATTGTCTGGAATTTCCAAATCCCGTCTTCGATATTTCAAGCGGTGGACATCGAACACTTGTATGTGTTGAATGTACTTGCACCTTTGGAATTGATTACCGGCAACGGCAAGCAAGCATGATGCAGTCTACACATATCGCTTAGATCCCGCGAGGCCCAAATTAGATTACTCCCAAATGAAAATTGGCTTAGTAAACTTCCTATATTATTAGCCTCTTTGTACATGTTAATGACTATTCCTGTGTTTTGTGGCTACTAACAGAAGTTAACATCAGTTTCATTGTCTATGGCACATTAAAAATGTTTATCCCCTTTTGACGATTCTGAGACGCCACGTTATCACCTGCTTTTCAGAATACTCAATAGTCCAGGGTCTATTATGCTGTTTTGCCCACTCAAGAAAATGGAAGGAAAAGGTGAATGGTTGAGTGTGGAATTAAATGTGCTAGCCAATATCTCTGTCCATTCCTACATTTTTCTTTCTGTAGTATGTGACATCTGAACTGATTAACTGAAGCAATATACGAAATTTCATTACCTATTCCTTTAATAATCTGTATTCAATTAGACGTTAGAATGACAGTGGCTTCCATGTCCACCCCCTTTGTTCCCTGTTTTCTTGCTTTTTTTTATAATGAAGGGCATGTCATGAAAACGAAACAACTTCAAGTAAGCTTGGTTCAGTTCCTCTCCTTTTTTTCCCCTTTAATTTCCGAATAATTATATTTACACGCTGCTACTTTGAAAAGAAATTAACGTTTGATGCTGAATTTTAAATCCCTCGAAGTTCTTACCCACCTTTTTGTCAAGTATTTGTGAATTGGAAGATTTGAGTGGTATATGAGTTCTAGGTACTGGACATTCTGCTTGGTACTTTAAATGTGTAGCGCATGCTTTCTGACCTTTCATGTTGATTTGTTGGGTTAGGTTTCAAGATCAGCATCTCAATTGGAAGTTATTCTTGGAGTTTTAAAGAACTATTGCAAGGCTAGGTTAGGAAGGGATATTGTTTCAACAGCCACCAAACACTTACATATTTTTGAGGTACAGCGAGAGCAGTTGTTTTATATACATATTTAATATGTATTTTTGGTTGAATATGTATTTTTGAATGTAGTATAAAGTTGAATGTAGTAGGGAGGATAATATTGAAGACCATCCACCAGGGATCCCGAAAGAACAATGGGCTGCTTTTATTGATTATCGATTGGAGCCAAAAACAATGGTAATTAAAATTAATTTTATTTCAAGGAGTTTTATTTTTGATTATATTAACTAAATTTTGATATATTTGATTGCTAGAAAATGTGTGAAACAAATACTGCAAATAGGAAAAAGCTGATCACTCCTCACACGGGAGGATCCAAAAGTTTGGCAAGAAAACGAGAAGAGATGGTGAGCTATAGCAAAATAGTATATATTGATTTAAACAACATGGCAAATTATTATAGTTAACATCATCTATTTTAATGAGTTTTAGGAATCTGAACTTGGAAAAGAACTGGGTCGTGGAGCCATGTATATTGTCAATCATACGAAGAAGGACGGTTCCTATGTCAATGATGCTGCCAAAGATATATGTGTAAGTTTTATCATATTCAAAACTATGTATATATAGAATTTTTAATAAGAGAACTGGCTGTG
>QANZ01048856.1:60434-96072 GCA_003254925.1 Chamaecrista fasciculata
CATTTTCTTGATATAATTAAAATGAAGGTGAAAATGTTCAGGATATAGTTATAGAATATTGTTATTGTCTTTGCTTTCTATTATTTTATATTGATTGATTATACGTTGAGATGGAAAGGGTTGGCTATGTATGTGAATGTATTTGCAATATTGACATTTTGAGGATCAAAACTAGATGGAATAGAAAATGCAACCAATTATCAATTACATATCATGATTCCTGAGTCCTGACCTGCTGATTATTGTCTGGAATTTCCAAATCCCGTCTTCGATATTTCAAGCGGTGGACATCGAACACTTGTATGTGTTGGATGTACTTGCACCTTTGGAATTGATTACCGGCAACGGCAAGCAAGCATGATGCAGTCTACACATATCGCTTAGATCCCGCGAGGCCCAAATTAGATTACTCCCGAATGAAAATTGGCTTAGTAAACTTCCTATATTATCAGCCTCTTTGTACATGTTAATGACTATTCCTGTGTTTTGTGGCTACTAACAGAAGTTAACATCAGTTTCATTGTCTATGGCACATTAAAAATGTTTATCCCCTTTTGACGATTCTGAGACGCCACGTTATCACCTGATTTTCAGAATACTCAATAGTCCAGGGACTACTATTCTGTAAGAAGAGTTGTGGCCCACCATCTGAAGTAAATTATTATCTCTATGAGTCAATATTCAGCGGAAGTAATAAAAGAAAATTGGCGGCAACATTCCGGAAACCTATACTGCTAACCATTAGAAGAAACTTTCAGATCTTGTGATATATTCTACTCCATATTAAAAAGTCAGAAGAATTAAAGTTTAACCCTATGCGCTATTAATTGTTTTAGTTGTATTTTTTTAATCCAATAAAACATTGCCCTAAATTTACTGTTTGACCGTAGCCAATGACTCTTGCTACAAGCTGTATTTTTATAATGGAAGAAAACAAAGCTAAAAATTGACTGGGTCAAAATATCATCCAATTAACTCATCCGTCACCGGCGTTAGATATTGAAACTCCATCCTTGCTTCTATTCTCAAGTCATTTCTTCGTCAGTATCGATAAAGACAAATCCACTGATCATCAGCCAAACAAAAAAGGCTAAATAAGAAGAAGACGGCAGCATATGTACACACTACCAATATAGCGATGTATATTCAGGCCAATATATATAGCGACGTATAGCGGCAGAAAAGTTAAATTTTACTAAACTAAAAATTCAGTGAATGTTGAATTTTTAAAGAGAATAATAGGTTGTTGCAGTGTAAGTTAACCAACTTGTTCGGATCAACTCAATTTGTTAAGCGGCAAAGGAATGTTAATATTTGTGTTAAATGTTTGTTAGCCTGTTAGTACAGAATCCACACGCAAAATAAATGAAGCCTGTGCAGGAAGGGTTTTCGTGAACAGTGAACACTAACTCAATTGAAAGATCAAAACCTGATTTCACACAAAGCTCGACGGACCTAACATACATATGAAAAATACGTTAAACAGAGTTAGACTAAAGCGTATAGCTTAGGAACAAAAGAAAACCACTTGAAGCCACAACTCCATTTGTCAGGCAAAGAAGGGCACCTAGGAAGCCAATGCCAAGTGGTCCTTGAAACCTTATAATACAAAATCTCTGGCCATGTATAGCAGCAAATGCATATCATTCCTTGATGCCAAAAGCAATAAATGTGCTCATAATTATGGTAACACACCGACACGAATTTTCTGCACATCATCTCTGGCAAAGTCTCCAATTCCACCCAATTTCCCGATTCTCCCATTTCCCATATCTTTATGCTCCTTGAGATCCCGTTGCTTCCCACTCCTCCAATCAAATACAACACATTCTCTCCATCGCTCACCAATCGAACAAACGAGAGTTGGCCGGGCAGCAAGCTATCGAGTCTCTCCCATTTTCCACTCTCCAAATCAAATCGAACCACTGAAAATGGCTCTGGAGTTGTAAAATAGAGACTACCGTTATAGAATACACCTTGCTGCTGATAGTTATCGCTAAGAATCAAACTGAAAGCATCAAATCGTTGCCAAGAAAGTGTGTTTGAATCATAGACGAAGGCACCGTTGGAGGCTGCCTCAGAACAGAGCATGAATATTTTGTAACCGATTGAGGTAGAAACAAGCGTGAGATGCTCCAAATGAGAGGAGTAAGTTGGGGAATAGATCTTTCTAGAAGATTTGGCCAAGAGGTTGCAGACGAGCAAGGAAGAAGAGAGAGAGTCAAACAAGCAAAAGAGGCCACCAGAGGAAGAGACGAGAGGTGAGGAGTTAGAATAGAAGAAATCGGAGAGAGAGAGAGAGACGTTACGCCAATTGCCAAGCATAGAGTCGTAAAGTGGGAAACGGCGGTGAAATTGGGGGTGAGATAGTAAGAGAAATGAAGAGAAGGGGGAAGAAGAAAGAGAAGAGTGTTTGGCGATGAAGGAGGGAGAGAAAATGAGAGACCTGAAACCCTTGCAAGTGGATCTGAGATTCAAGAAGGTTTTCAGAGGGAGGAAAGAGAGAACATGCTCTAGGAGTTCCGGCGGAAGTCTGCTCCAAATTCTGGGATCCATTGACGGAGACTTCACCGGAGACCTGACGACGACGGCGTGGTCGCCGGAGTTCTTCATCATTGTTATTGTGTGTAACTGTATTTGTTGATGATGGTTTCCTGAAAACAGGATGTCAAAATTTGACTGTGAGGTGCTTTGCCTGCGTTTAGATACAAATGTGAAAGTCCGTTGCAGCATGTGCCAGCTTCTTCTACCCACTGGAATTGGAAAATTTAAAGAAAGAAAAACAAAAAAAAAAAAAGCATTGACTCTTACCAGTTACCTCTCGTCTCAACAACTCGTATTAAATTTTATTTTTATATTCATATCCGCTGTGCTTTCATCACACGTGGCAGGACTCTTTCGTGAAAGATATTTATTAATGGCCAAAATGCAAGGAACCCCCTTGAACTTTGGGGTATGTGTGCATTACCCCCTAAACTTTCAAAATGCATAAATAAGCCCCTAAACTTATGATTTTGTGCAGGTCACCTCCCTCCGTTAAATATCTGTCAAATGTTTAACAGAATGTTGAGTCATCATTTTTTTAATTTAGCCAACTGTTTCTCTTAAAAGCCACCTCACCTTGATTTGGCCACTCATGATTATTTTTTGTTGGCGGCAAATCCACTGCAGTGGCCTGAAGTGAGGGAATCTAAACCGTTCATTCAATTTCAATGTACTAGATTATGCCACATCACCCAAAGCTCCTTAATGAAACTGTGCGTTTCAAGTCTCTGATTCAATTTCTTCACATCAGTACATCACACGCCTCTTTTTCTTCTCGTTCACTTCAACACCCCTGAATCCGTATTCATTGCACTGCCACCGCCATGAGGACCATGTAATTCCATTGCAACCTTGATATTCTTGCCATCCAAATTGCTTAGTTATTATTAGAAAATCATGTTTAAAATTTGTTTGGGTCTGTGTTTGCAGTAAATACTCAAGTAAATTTGCTTGGATCTCCTATATTGTTTGATTCTTGGGCGGTGATTCAAATATGAGATACATCAAGGAGCTCAAGTGCAGACCAGATGTGAAATTTCAAAGAAGATGATGTGTGTTTGTGTGCTATCTATTAAAAGAAAATGATTTCTTTTGTAAAAGTCTGCACAATTCCTTGTCTTCATTCCATGTTCATGTTATGAATGGCGGAGGCCGAACGACAGAGATTTCATGGCAGTGGTAGACAACATGAATGGTGCAATGAATTAGGGGCATCGAAGTGAAGAAGAAGAAGAAGGAGAAGAAGAGGATGAAGCGGCGCCTGATGTGTGTAGGAAGAATTTGAATCAGAGACTTGAAACACACAGTTTCATTTAGGAGCTTTGGGTGATGTGGCATAATCTGGTGCATTGAAATTGAATGAACGGTTTAGATTCCCTCACTTCAGGCCACTGCAGTGGATTTGGCGGCAAATCCACTGCAGTGGATCCACCCTCCACATGTCATCATTTTTTCAGTCTACAATATGGTCCCATATATATATATATATATATATTTCTGAAATTTCTCTCTCAACACGTACCGTGGAGTTTGCGCGTCTCTTCTTGAGAATATTTGATGGCTTTAATTTTCATTATCAATTCCTTAATTAATTGGGTTAATTTAATTTCCACTCATTTCCTCTGTTTTCTCAGTGTTTATATTTGGTTTCAATAAGAATTGCCTTTGCTCTGTTTCTGTTATGCATCCCATAACATACACGTGTATATATATATATATCCCATCACTTCTTTATGGACACAACAATATAATTCTGCATTGTACAGTTGAAGAATCATATTTTTGGAAAATTGATCACAGGTTATTACCAAAAGAAAAAAAACAATTGATCACAGAGCACCATCAACTGTCACTAATAATGTAATAAACGGGAATCAAACTATCTTATTTTATTTAAGTATCCATCATCTAAGAAAAAATCGTATTGCGTCTGTATGTACATATATATACCTGAGGCTATTTTTTGCTCTATATATATAAAAATAAAAGAAGAAGATAATGATGATGATGGCGACGACGACAAGAGCAGTGTGAGGTGTGTAACTGTAAAGTGTGAACGATGATGATAACTGAGCAAGAAGCATGTGGGTGATGCAGTTATGAGTGGGTTGTGTGTTAGAAGCCATGTTATCTATTGTAACTTCGTAAGTTGTTGCTCGTCAGGTCGCCGTGGTTGTGGGTATTTTATTGTCGCTCCAACTTCTCTCATTAAGATTTAGGAATTGCAGAACAAAAAAAAAATCATGACTTGGCATATTGGGCATATTGGGTATTTTAAAGAATGAGTTGGCTAAATTAAAAAATGTTGACTCAGTATTTTGTTAAATATTTAACAGAATTTTAACAGTGGGGGGGGGGGGGGGGGGGGGGNTACATTTTGATGTATTTTAGAAGAAGAAAAAAAAGTTAGATAGAGAAAATATGAATATTATATATTTATTATTTTATGAAATTCATATTTTTTTTATTTATACTGTGAAACGTAAAATTATACTCAGAACTAAGGTCACTAATATATCTTTTAATTTCATAAAATGTATATATAAATTTTTTTAACATAGAAAAGGTCATACAATTTAATATCTCTCAAAGCTAAGATTTTTTTTTTAAAGAGCATAAATAATTGACAACTCTTACAGAAGGATAACATAATTTATGGCAAATAAAACAGGTTGCCCCGTCGCCTGTTGAAAGATGACAAGTTCTTCATTTGACTCACTCAAAAAAATTTAATAGATAATCAATGATGTATCAAAATAAAAAATAAAAACGCAACTTGCATTGGCAAGTTTCTTCTGGTACATGTAACCTAGGAACATATCTACACAACCTGCATTTATAACTTTAGAATTATTATTGTTTCTTAATTCATGTAGATAACCTTTTTTTATTTTATTTTTCCCTTTCTCATATAATGCGTTAATACAACAGTACATATAAAATCTTCATTTGGTATAACTTTATTGACTTGAACTTCAATTTTATCAAGAAAGAAGAAAGACAACCTATGATAATTCATAAATACAATCTTCAATACCAATATACCATTATATAAACCAAAAGAGGGAAAAAAAAGTAAAGCTATTTTCTTTTCGGCAAAATATGCAAGCTATTTTCCTGAACTGGAAAAGAACTTTAGTATCCAAGGGTGTTTGCCCATTTAACATGCATTTTTTAAAGACGACTACCAGTATGGCTGGATAGCTGTAAATCCTTTGACGAAAAAGGAATACACAAAAACAAGTCCCTCAGTGCTATACATACAAGAAAGCAGCAGCCACTACCTTACCTCCGATTCGCTGGTGTAGGTAAAACTTGCTCTGATATGTGACCCACATTTTCCATGGATGCTAAAAATGTCAGTGAACAAGACGATCTGCTCCTAGTGGTAAACACCAGCAAAAACGGTAACCTAATATTTTGGCAGAAGTATGGTCTTTCAGTCAGGAAGAAGTAGTTGATGACTCGCATGTTTCTAATAACCACTCAGTCCAGAGAAGTGCTTCTTCATGGCTCGGTCCTTCCTGTAATGATTGCTTCTTCCTCCTCCTCCTCCTCCCCTTCTTCCTCTTCCTCTGGAATTAGGAACGTTCTCTCTTGCTTCCCCTTCAGGGGCATCAGGTTGTTTCCCCTGCTGCACATGAGTATTCATTGATTTTCCCCCTTCCCTCCTTCCCCTGCTTCCGGGACCCAAAACCCCTCTTCTTTCGGTTTCAGAAACTTGGATTTGGTTGATGTCATCCTCATAGTAATCTGACAGTTTCTTTACCGCACCAAGAGGAAGGTTGCCACCACGTCCAAGGCCATATATTAAGTCTTCCTGAGCTTGATTAACGAGCGAAGCTTCATCTGAATTTGCAACTGCTATCGCACCTGCCACCTTGTAGCTGTAATTCTTACCGTCCTTGACATAGTATTGTGGCTTCTTCCTGGATCCCCATTTTGAAGCAGGGGCATTTTGAGCAGACTCACCAGTATCAGTTGTCCATGATTTTCCCAATTTCACCTTTGATGAGTCCCCTAATGTCAATGCTTCATTTTCCTCTACTCCAGAATCTGCTACACTAAGACCCAAGTCATCAAAAGAGTCATCATATTCATCTTCATATTCATATTGTGAACCTAGAACAGCAGTTTTTAATGTATCATTTCGATCCTTTTTATCCAGTATATTGGCATCGGGCGAGTCAACTTTAGATTTCCTCACAAATTTTCCAAGTGATGAGGAGGATAAAATCAATGGCCCCTCTGCCTGTTGCTTCCTGCTAACGGCTGCTGCATTATTGGAGGATATTGACATAGAGTCTACAAGTTTACCTTTTCCTTTATCACTCCTATTCACAGTGGTAGACTGGGCTGATGATATTATGTCTAGCGATGTGTCCAAGCATTGCAAATCTTTATGGAGGGTTCCCTCCAAAATCCTTTGAATAACCTCTTCTGGATTATGGTCATAGACTTCAAGACATGCAGCCAAAAACCCTTTACCATAATCAGGGAACAGGTCCCTTATTTGACTGATTTTGGATTCTAAAATTGCAGCATCCTCATCCATCTGCAATGGTTTGCTGCTCACAGGGGTTGTTGCAGAATGTGGCTCCTTATAAATATCTTTGACAGCATTCATAACGCCAGATATATAAAGAAACTGTTCATCATCAATGAATATCCAACCTGAATGAAAGCAACAAAATTAGAAAACAATAGGTGCATGGATATGCGTGCAATCAACAAGGATTGATAAGAAAAGAAAAAAGTTAATTGACAGTTCAGAATTCAGAGTGACCAAATTCACCTTATATTTACAAAACATGAAAATATCTAAGCCACCTCAAAGACTTTTTAGAATCAAGCTTTTTGACCAACCAAAACTCATGCTAAGCTCAACTGGTTATATGCAATTCCTACCATGAATCTTTTAAGCAAGGTGAAACCACATTAAAATAACTGGTTATAGGCAATTCAGGCCATGAAAATAATGCAAGCGAAACCATACTAAGCTTTTGTGCAAATAAGACTGTAAGTGCAAACTCATTTACCATTATCTCGTAAGCTCTCAACCCTTTTCAAAATATTGTTATTCTTCTCAATATGTTGAAGAAATGTTTCCTTCTTGTGGCTTTCCTGGAATTGTAGTGAAATTGCATTGATCTCTCTAAATGTTTGAACCAGAATATCTGCTCTAATAACTGGGTCCTCCACATTTGCCGGAAACATTTTTGTGGCAGCTGGAAGAGGGTAGCTATCCCTGAACACGTCATCACTGAGATAGCAGAAGTGCAATAGCTGCCAACCAAACTTCACCAATCTCAATCGCAACATCTTCAAACTTACAACTACGCTAGACACTTCCCCATCTTGTCTGTCAGTAAAAATGAAATGGAAGCCCTTTTGCAAGGATGGAAGTAGTGAATCATGCAATCTAGCAAGGAGGCCGAGCAGCTCCTCATTCCCAGAACTGTAAGAAAGCAAATCAGAAGACAACAAACTTTATCAGGTAAACTTTTGACGTTATCGGATGAATGCTTTTTAATTTGTTACGCCAACAATATGAAAAAGACCACTTGGGGAATTTGAGCATGACTACCACATATGACACACAAATTCCCTCAAGCAAACATCATTCTCAAACCACCAACAAAAATGTATCAACAGATTTGGAGAATGGAAAATTTTTGCATACAAACTTACACATAAAAATTCAAAGAATTTAAATCACATAAGATACCTTATTTCAACTGGACAAGAAAAAAATATGGCTGCTGGTTCATATGCACTAACAAAAGCATCCATTGATCCAATTGCATCATTTATAAAGTCCATCACCTATCACAAAAGCAAAATTAATCAATCAAATGCTTCAAAATTCTAAAACTAGATAAAGAAATGTTGAGCATCTTGCATGTCAGTAAACTAAATGGTGACAAATCAAGTTCTCTTCCATGGACTTGATTCTAGAATCTAACGAGAAGAAGTATACAATTTCCCCAGATAGCCAGTTGGCACAGTAAAGTTCCACTTCAAGATGCCTTTCCATTATGGTTAAACAACCCAGTAGCCAGGGATATAGAATTATCTCTTAAATATCCGAGAAAAGGGTATGGCAATGTGTTATATTTGCAAGGTAGTGAATACATAAGTTCTACTCATCAGCTGCAATGCATCAAGTTTCCAGGAACTATGCTATTCTATTGTTTAGGCTTAGGTGTATTATGCCAGTGGCCGTTTCTGAGATTTGCTGAAATTGGGGTCACTTCACATTAACAAGGAAGGAAGTGAAACAGATATTTGGAAACAAGCGCCAGAACAATTATAAGGGGTATATATGACTGGAAGGAAATTGGGATTTATTCTAGGAAAAATTCCAAATAAAAAGCTGAAGAGAGGACTCCCACTGTTTTCAATTTTTTCACACATATACAGTGCCTTTAGGTAGTTTTTTTTTTGGCCTTGACACTTTTTACCATTAAAATATTCAATTTTAAAAAATAAAAGATGAGATAACTTCAATATGTAACTCACCTCCAGCAGATCAGCTTGAAGCTGAGTGGCACTGTGGTCATCTGGTTTTCCAGAAGAAAATAAAACCTATATATAATCCAGAAAGAAAATCAATCATTTTTATTCAACTAACTATTGCTCAGATCAACTTTCTATCATGAGTTAAGTTAATAGTAAATGACTTTATAAAAGAGAAAGATAGACGTTAATGTACTTTAGGTTAGTCAAATAAGTGAATAACTTATGCAATGGTGAAAAGAAGGGGCACAAAAGATGTGACCAAACCTTAAACTTGCCAAACAGAGAGTGAATGAGTTTGATTTAGGCCAATTTAGGTTCATTCAATAATTAAATTGACAAATTCAAAAAATTCTAACAGCTAGAGTGATAAAAAAAGAACCATGTTCACTATGTATATTTGTTCACATGCATTCACGTATAGCTTGTTTATTGCTAATAAAAATTGTGTTTTACTTTTTTCTATAAACACAAATACACAAATAATTCAAGGATACATACTCTCATCAACATTTTTTTTAGCTACTCCCATTAATATTTCATTTCTGATAAATTGTGTTAAATATCTTTCTCTAACTTTGTCAAAAGTCAAAAAAAAGTTATTTTACATTTCTGCTAAAGTCATTATATAAGCTTGAGCTTGGACAACATATAAGAAACTAAAGTCATTTTTCTGCAATAGCCAATATGCTATCAGACTAGGAGATCCAATCAGCAGTAGTCCTCTAATGATAAATATGTCAGTTTGCAAATTTGCAACTTGCTCATAGTCGACCTTTAAAACTGTCAACTGAATGAGAAAGAGGATAAACTCCATGAGATCCTAGATAAATTAGAACCAAACTATTTCATTTTCTCCAACAGCACATGTATAATGTAGTTGGCCTTTTTTCTTTCCTCCATAATAAGTTAATAACTATTTATTTTCTAAGTCTCTTCTGTTCACAGGCAAAATCCTTTTTACACCAATAAACTGCACGCAGGCAATATTTAATTAGTAACATCAGCTAAATAAACAAATAGAAACGGGAATATGTGACATCAGAAAACCATAGTTAAATTAATAGTTTGACTAATAATATAAAACTCATCATGTAATATAACTTGCAATGGCAAGAAAATCTGAATGAATTATTGAAGAAAAAAAAACATTAGAACTCAAAACTAAACAAAAAATGAAAAGTTATGGTTCTATAATGTTTAAACATTGTCAATTCACAAAATGTACCTCTAACGATGAGCTGCAACGTTCATGCATGGTGTTGATGATTCCTAGAAAATGTGATACTACTGCTGTCAGATTATCATGGATCCAAGGCTGAGAGCTCAAAGCATTTCTGACCTGGAAGATATGACTATATGAGAGGAAGAGAGACACAAAAGCATGGAAGTTAATGTCTACAGCCACTTGTAAAAAACTTAAGCTGTTAAGTGCAAGTCAATGTTTAACTTCTATTACAATCTCTAACAAATCCCTTAGGCAAGAGCCATTTTGGGCTTGAAGGTGCGTGAATGTCCAAGTGATAAGTGGTAACAGCTTCCCACATGACTGTAATTAAAGCCACTTCATCTATATTCCAAACATCATTAAGATCCAAACAGTCCCAACAAAGTGGATATGCAAATATATTGTCAAGAGAATGACAGAAGGAAGTCATATGGTAAAGCCACATCAAGAAGATTGTAATAGCTTCATCATGATCATGGTTAACATCTGGTGTCCATTCACTAAACAGCAAGGAGCAAATATTTTGGTTTATCAAGTACACAGACTATTGAGGTGACAGAAAACAATTCCCTTCTAGTCTTCTACATGGAAAAGTTCAATGTATGTAAGGTTTGCGAGCATCTGGGTATCACCTAAAATAACAACCAACCCACCAAGAAAGTCCTACCAACATCATCTCACTTAACTTGACAATGTGCCCATTGTCTATTGTTAGTCTAATATTATCTGAGCACAGCATATAACATGAACACATATGATAGAAACATGACACTATATTGACACATCCATGACATGTATATTATATGCAGTAGAAACTTCAAACTTTCTTAATTTCAGATGCTACAAGGACCATTAATTTGGTATGCTAGTATTGTATTTCACTATTTCTACTATTAGGAATTCTTATTTTAGAAATGTGTCATAATAATATAGAAAAATAAAGAACTTTTGCCATTTAAGAGATATTGTGTTCTCATCTCCACTCCGTGTCCTAAATTCACAAAAATTCCATGTCTGTTATAGCCATGTTGTATCATTCCAGATGGTGGGTGTCCACAAACATACTAATAATCTATTTGTGGATGGCTATAGTTTCCTGATCTGTTCCTGGCTATCACTCTAAGGGTCAGAAGACACACCCTCAAATGGAGCTTATTCACTTGGCAATTAAATAACCAATAAGTTAAGAACTGATGGATACCAAAATGACTCGGCAATGTTTTTTAATAAAATAAAATTTTCTTTCTAACTCTATAAATGAAAATTTATAGGGGAAAAAAGAATTCATTTCTTATAACACTTCTTGGTGTACAAATTACATATTCAAACCTCTTGAGAATAAAGCATACGGAAAAGGTTTTTAATACATAATGCAAAAAATAATGTTTTTATGCTAACTTATTAAAAAAGTTCTTACAAGCATTCTTGTTAACTCTTCATTTTCATGACTGTATATGGCACATATGTCTAACAACTTTGGCAAGTCAAGCAGCTTTTTCTCCTGCAAAAGAACTACAGGAGAATTAATGAACAACATGGAATCAAAAACAATACAAAATATCAAGAAAATGCCCGACAGTAACCTGTTTATGGAAATAATTCGCCAAATCAATAAATCGGCAATTAAGTTTTACATAATTAAACTTAGAAAGGACTAGATAAACAAGTAACAACAATTGATTACCGATATTGGCTTTTTTATTTTTTATTTTTTCATAGGAATTACCAATATTGGCTTTGATTGAAAAGTTTTATCAACTAAACATACCAAATGACTTCCGAAACATCCACAAAATTCAAAGAACAATAACTTTTTTTTCCTCTAGGAATAGATGAAGAAATTGGAAAGAGAGCTTAAGATGCTCAAAACTGCAACCAAGTTGTCTAATTCTCAGCCATCAAAACGAGCATGCACAGAGCATAAACGTGAAGACACAAACACGAGTACACAACCCTATCCTGTAATCCTGTAGATTAATTAAGTTTATAATGTAACAAGACTACCCGGATGAATAACTGTGAGACCGAGAAAAAAATAAAGGCTGTGATTTTTATGCTGAATTAAATCCCATTGTCAATAGATACGGAATAGATAAGAGAAAAGTCGAAAACCCACCTCCATGGTCTCTAAGGCTGAGGCTATCAGCAATCCGACTACCTGGGTCTTTATTGGAAGAACTACAAGACGTACATTAATGATCATATGAACAGTGGAAAGATTAAATTTACAAAAGTCCAAGAAAAGATGACCAAAATCAGAACCCAACTTCGAGAAACTTACATGCGATACAATACCATAAAAACACGCCGGCTCAAATCAAGCTCTCCAACAATAACACCAGCAACTATTCCTTTGGCCCCACGATGTGGGAAATCATACCATCTGCTTCTAAATTGTAGGAAGCTGTCCAGAAACTCATGCAAGGAGTTGTCCGTAGCCACTGCAAATAATACATAAATTAGAAAACTGAGAAATGATTGATATGATACAAGCTTAAGAGCTACAAAGCACTTTAAATATACTTGGAGAAGTGATGGCTGGAAGCCTCAAGATCAATGAACAATATTGGCGGCTATTAAAAAGAAATATATTCCTAGTTACTGTAAAATCTAAGCTATTCAATCTATTAATCTATATTATATGGCTCCACCCTTTCTGGTAGTCCATGTTTAAAACTATAGTCTATGAAATTAAAAATAAGAGAAAATTTACTATTTGGTCTCTCTTTCTTTACTAAGTTAACAATTTAGTCCCTTATTTATTCTACTTACATATTTGCGTGCCCGTTAGGACACGCAAAGCCCCTAGTATAAATATAACTATGCGGGTTTCATGAACAACAAAAAATTGAAGGTCAAGTAAATTTTAATCAAATAGAAGGTCAAATTTGATCAACCCTTCATCAATGCCCTTCCTTTAACTGTTACCAATGAAAGATAATCAAATTGTGTCTCTAATTACACAACAAAGAGTGTTTTGATAATAATTCTTGACAATTATACAGAGAGCTACTCTAGAAGCACTTGAGTTGATGTTCCAGATTAACGCAACAGTCAGGTCACCCGTCCCACAAAAACTTGAATTTAAGCTTGGCTTCTCTTACCGACTTTATTTTTTACTTCCATTCTACTTTCTCGGACGTTATACTCTTTATATATTGTAGAAATAAACAAAAACTTGATACTACTGAGCATGTTCCAAAATCAGCTAAATACTTCAATGACTAACCATTTTTTCAAATAATATCAAGAATACTAAATCAATAACCATAATTAATACCTTCTCTCCAAAATTCCCTGGGTTTCAACTTGAGTAAACGAGACAACTCTCTATTCAACAGATCCACAACTCTCTGAGAGTCGACGGGATCCAATCCTCCTTCCTCAGCGCCAAGCCCGGCAGCCACTGCTTCGTCTTGAGGCAAGTAGTTTACGAAACTCCCACCCTGGGCTCTGCTAGACACCCAATCTCCATTCCCACCCATTTGAACCCTACTAGTCGATGTTGCAATAGAACCACTGCTCCCACTACGGGCATCCGATTGTTTCAATGAATTCGATTGCCTGAGGGAGGTTGAGAGAGTTGGATTTGACCCACCGCCGGGGTTTGAATTCGTATTTTTGGGCACAAATTTCTTCTGGCCTCTACCGAAACCTTTGTTACTGTCTTGCCTACCCTGACTATATCGATTCGACATCGTATCCACAGCGATGGTCGAAGGCGAATGATGCACAATCAATAATCCCACAAGTCCACAACCGAGCAAGGAATGCTGATTAACTGATTAAAACTCAGAATTAGATGGCGCAGAAGCCGACGCCCAAATATCCTCGAGTAAACTTGCAAGGAACAATCGGGTTGAAGCTAATAAGTGGGACTGTGTCTGTGGGAGTGTTTTGTGCCAACTCCGATTGCACACCCCAATCGTCGGAACTCGGAAGCTTCTCAAGCTCTGATGTCAGAGACGTAACTGTTCATGGCAGGCCACAATTGGGGGAAAAATACAGGCTCAACCCAAATCTATCTTCTATGGGCCTAACATTCCTTTACTGGGCCGCTGTTAGCACTCCAAAATACAAGTAGTGAAAAATAATTGAGTAATCTAGCACTCACCCTCAGACCAAAAAAAAAAAAATCTAGCACTCACCCAAAAAATAAAAATAAGAAAGTCAAAGGTTCATTTTGGTCCTAAATATATGCACTAATGTTCATTTTGGTTCACTATGTTTCAAAATGTTCAAATCGGTCCTAAATGTTGACAAAATATTTCATTTTGGTCCAAACTATTAGATATGACTCGTTTCAAGTTCAAACATGACGATTTTAAAGCTACATATTGTTCTCAAATAGTACTTTCTCTATCCAGTAGGGGTCGTTAGCAAACGAGGTCAAATCGGTCTTAAAAATAGACTGCTTCTTTCATGATCAAACAAACAAAATTGACTATATCTCTCTCATTTCAAATTCGAACGAGACGAATTCAGAGCTATGAGTTCCTCTTAACAAGTTCTTTGAACTTGAAATGAGATACGAGAGATATATGACTAAATTCAATAATTTGGGACCAAAATGAAACATTTTATCAATATTTAGAACCAAAATGAAATATTTTACTGACATGTAGGACCAATCTGAACATTTTAAAATATAATGGACCAAAATAAACATCAAAGTATACATTTAGGACCAAAATGACTCTTTGACCAACTAAAAATGATTCAGTTCAAAAGATTTGCGTAGTTTCAACAATATCTTTAATTTTTCTTGACGGTGTCATTTTTTAATTTTCAATTGCTTCAATGCTATTGAAATGAAAATTTCAAAAAAATAGTTTTTTTCAGCTATTAAAGAAATACTTCTCATGCAATTTTTTTATTCTTTTTTCTAAGTTTGAAAAGTATTATTCTTTTAGTATTAGTACATTTTTCAATTTTCAATTGCCAGTAAGTTTTGAAAACTTGAATGTACTTTCTCAATTTGAAGCAAGAAAAGTATTATCTTTTATTGATTTTTAAACTGGTAAGAAGATATACTACACTTGGTCCTAGCCAAAAGGCCGATAAAGATACATCTTTTATTGATTTTTAAAATGGGTACTCTGAGAAGATATGTTCCATGTTCTAGCCTTCAGCAAGTACTGGGGCAAACAATATTTCTAAAGAACCACAGAAAATCATAGTAACCAGTAATTTATAACATAAAATTTAGTTGTTCTTGAGAAGATTCAGTGCTAGTACTAGTCTTATAATACATAGAGATTTTTAATTCCTTATGCTATAGTTACTTAACTCTTAAATTGTTCAAATCATCTGAGAGAAGTAACTTCAACAACGCATTAGCTTTTAAGTGAGCGCGTTTTAAGAGTTAAGAGATTTTCTCTTTATTGGAGTAAAGTATGGAGTCTGGACTTTTGAAGAATAGAACACTTAAGAAATAGTGCCTCAGCTGAACTTTGTTCTAACGAGAATTTTTATCATATGATTAATTTTCTATAATTGAATTTAAGAAATATAACAAATTACAAACTACAAAGTTGAACTTTGTTTCTATTTTGTCTTTTTTGGTATCAACTAAAGTCCACCTTTTTGCCGCGAATCACATAATCTTTTTTATATCCAAAGATGAAATTCAAACCTCACCATTTGTTTCTATTTTGTCTTCGATAAAAGGGAAATTGCTAATCCAATCACAGTCCCATTCCGTCAAGGATCTCGATTAGATTCACAGATCGTGTCCAAACTCCAAACTATGACGTTCATGATTTTCTTTATGCTACTTTAGATTTGACTACTTGAGTTCATCGGTAAAATGATATTCTTCGAATCAAAGACAGACCCACGGCTAAAACACTGGCCGCCTTATCATTTAATGTTGTCACAAGATATAGGAAACACTTCGCACGCGTGATTCATAAAACGTGAGATTCTCTCCATGCATATAACAGCAGCTTATTCAAATTAGCATATAGTATGTATTATAACAAGTTAGAACATAAATATTGTATTATCATTTTCTTTTCTTGTTTGCTAAAGAATCATTTTAGGATCAACTGTCTGTCTTATGACGGTATCCCACTAACTCTGTTCCATAAGCTCATAGAGTTGGTGAAATCTTGCGGCTGAGATTCAGTCCAATGTCAACTCCATTATAAGCAATTGGAGCGTACATCCAAAGATCGTCAGAGCTTAAAAGCTACAGAAAAATAAAATGAATGAAAATAATTAGTCTGGTTGTGTATGTATATATCTACTTCATGCATTAGTCTCTATATATTATTAAAGAAAATGTCAGCTTTCTGCAATGTGAATCTTCCCATACCTTGATTTGGAGCTGCAAAAATTTAACGTACTGGACAGCCTCTTCAAGCATTGTGCTTATATCAACCTGAATCACCGTTCGTGAAATAAATTAGCACTTGATTTGTTTATCGCCTTAGGGAGCCCCATAAAAAGAAAAAGAATGAACGCAGAATAAATTATTATTACCTTGGTTCCATTTGGAACAAGATTCTGTAGGATTCTAAGTCGCTCATTTATTCTCTCTCTTCTTTTCTGCAAGATTCACAATAAGAATAAGTACTATACATCAAGTATACAACACTATCTGAAGACATAATGAAAGAATAATTTTTTGGGTTGGAGATAAAATACCCTTGCATATAGACTCTGGGGATCTGTTGCTGATCCCCTACTTGCTCTTGTCTTCCCATTTACGTTATGAGCCTCAAGTGATTTAGACTCTGAAGTAGTTCCTCCTCTATTTTCTTGAGAAGCATTATCGTCATCTAAGCTGTAACTACTAGAGCTCTGTCCATCTAATCCTCTATCAATCTCTTCTGCCTCATACCCATTTCCTGCAACCTTCTGGTTCTTCTTTGCCCGTGCATTCTTCATACTCTTTTGCCCCTGAATTTGGAAATTCCCATGAGAAACTTACATACTAAATACTAAATATATATATGTGTGTGTGTGATCAAAGACAAAACCTACATCTTTTGAACGAGGTTTCTTCTTCTGATTCTCAGATGAGTTGATGTTTATTTTATCGTCTGGGGAAGCCTCCAGTTCTGGTACATCATCAAACTTCCTTTTGAGGCTCATCTGCTGGGCAGGAAAATCGGTAAACTCGGCTTGACTTTGTTCAGAACTCTCCAATCTATCTCTCCTCCCATCTTCATTAAAGCTAACAGTCTCTTCCATCAAAACGTCCCCAAGTGATGGGACAAAAGAGCCAGTGTTGTTCTCATCCATCACACAAACATTCATGGACATACAGGCATCATTTGTTAGTGCCTGATCAGGATCACTGAAATAGTAGTTTGCATGACCCGGATTGGCAATGAAAAATGTACCGCCACTGCAATCACTACTGAAACTACTTTCTTGAGAAAAGTACTGCAAATTTGAGTTGAAGGCATCTAAAGAATAAAACATACTCTCATTCTCCCCAGCATCAGGAGCAGAGCAAAATGCAGATTCTATTCCAATAATCATTTCATCATGCTCCCCAAGCACAAGTGAGGTCTGGCCTAGAAATTGTGTTGAGTAATCATGCTCTTCAGTGGCAAACAGTCCGCGGAAGCAACCCCTTTCTCCTTCGGGAAAGGCTCCTCCAAGTGGTTCCATTGTTTTCTGTGTACTTTAGAAGCCTAAGGAAAACAAAGGCTATATTCTTTTGTGGTCTAATACCACTGTGAAGAGAAGTTAAAGGCTGCTTGCTATCAACAAAAAAATTAGACACATTTATACTCATTGCCAAGAGAGAATGTTAGTACAGGATTGACTTCATATGTGAAAATTATTTTTAATTCGTAATCATTGGTTTTGGGTAGGTCCTCATTCTCTGTAACTAAACTCAGGAGTCCACTGTGGGGCCAATACCAGCAAGCAAATGACAACTCAGAGGAGCACCAAATTCATGTCAAGATAAATTAAAATAATAAAATGCTTCAGTGGCCCTTAACTCCTTAAGCATCTTGGACCTCTTAAAAACTGTCATCAGAAGGACAACGGAGGTCTTAGAGTAATCATTGAAGATGACTAACTGTGATTAATAAGTCTCTTAATTAATGGTTATAGTCAAATGATCAGAGGCTCAGAGCTAAAGAGAGCTCAAGCATGCGCGTTTTTGAATTTTGATATTGTCAGGACGTGGGTGTCTCCCCTGTATAAAATAATCAGAAAGAATTCTGTTAGCAAATAAACAAATTGCAGCCATGGATGGCCACATCGTGAGGATGAGTCTGACATCCATTAAATTATTTGAAAGCCCGACATAGCGACCATGTACATCGCTCATTGTCTCCTCAGCTTAACACGCTCTCCCTTTCTGCTAGAACTCCCACAGTATACACCAGCAATTGAATGTACTGTTAGAAGATTAAGTTGAAGGATCAATGCACAATTCATTCAATCATTTCCAGATCCTAAGCATCCGGACAAATCCTATTTAACCATGTCCAAGTTTTTATGCTGTAATATCTCATAGATCATACGATCTAGGCTGTCATATCTACACATTAATGGATTAACAGTAACTAGCTAAACAGACAGTGGATCCAACTTTTAGCTAGAGGATGAAGGTAAAGAATCGGCCCCACAGTGGAAACTTCATGATCCCAGCACTCTAACATGTACACTACCAGAACACTAAATAATTCAAAGTTGCTACTATCATGAAATGGGTTTTGAGTTTGCAGAATGTAGGTGTAAAGTACACTAATGTGTTTTGTATTAGACAAAATTGCGAGTAAAATCAATAAAGAAAATATACAAATTAAAAGATAGGATTCTTAATATCATAATTGAAATATTTTAAGTAATTCTTTCATGTTGAAAGAAAAAAAATTATCATCTAATTTCAGGAAAATGAATAATATGAAAGATTTATCTTCCAATAACTTAACCGTTAACATGCACAAGGATAGACGCGTTGGCCTCAGTTGATCCATATAACCAACTTAGTGGAAAAAACTTCTGTTGTTGTTGTTGTTTATATATCATTATATTAAAAGTTTGGTGAACTGAGAACAACTTTCTAAACAAAAAAGGGAATGTATAGTTTTCTTTAAATTATAATGATACCTTCCCTGTGCTCGATTAAACAATAATTTTCTCACTTTTCCTCTTGCCCAATCCCATCCGAATTCAATGACAGCAATAATGTACTCTTTTATACGGCATTGACATAGCTGGTTGATAAATATCTCCATAACCTTACCAAGTCAAACATGTAAATAATTAGTCGAAAGCAGTAAAATGAGATAGCAAATATAAACAAAATGAAGTTAGTGATTCCCACAAATGTGTTAGGAATGAGGAGCCAGCAGGGCAATATCTACGACAGAGCAAATAACCAAGCTGTGATATCTTTAGGTTAGATTAATCTAACGTCACAAAATTCTCAGTAATCCAATAGATTACCTGAACAAAGCCACTAAACACATTCATAACAGTCACGTTAGCTATCCTTAGATTCCGCCTATCCTTGCGCGAGCTCCTCTTCCACGCGTCGAAAATATGGACTATTTTTTCCCATCTGTTCGTACCATATCTCTTCGAAGAAAATTCGCTAGAGTTTGTTCTTTGGAAATTGCACCGGCCATTGCACGACCTTTCGGAATGGCTTAAAGAAACCCTAAAATCCCAACGTATATGAGATTAAGAGAATTAAAAAAAGCCAGAGAATAAAATCTAAAAACTATAGAGAACACAGAGATTGGAGACCCTAAAAATCTGATTTTATTCCTTCTCGATAATCTTAATATGCTTTGGCCTAATCCTTGCGTCCACGATTTGGGATTAGGGTTCATCATCAAAAGCCAAAAGGCAAGGAGCTGTTCCTCACCAAAGTTTGCTCTGTTCAAACAGTGGAAGGACGCTTCCTCGTTTTTCTGTTATTCTCTTGCTCTCCTTACCAACTGACAACTGATAAATTAGTTATTATTTTTAATATATACACACACATATACATAAAAAAAAAGTATATATATTATAAATTAATTTTTTGTTTCATTCTAGTTATGATGATTATTATTTTTTTTTTTGGCCTGAATCTAGTTATGATTAAATTCCAAGTTTTTTGTGGCTTTGGTATATTTGTAAATAAAGTCCAATAGCTCATCTTAAAGTGTTAAACAAATAGTTTAAAGTGCATTTATATAAACTAAAATGACGACTGTGACGGTAAAATAACAAACAATTAGTATGTGTATTTACCATTATGTGAAATGAAAGAAGATAAAAATATGGACCAAACACTACTTTTTGCATTTTATTTTAAAGTATGTTAAATCGATTTCTAGAATGCATGCTTCTAATTTACTAGTTTGCCATCAAGGCCAAAATCGCCTAAACTTCTTTTATATATACATAAAATAAGTTTAGCATAGTTTTTGTTATTGTGGAAAACAGATTGTTGTATAGAGAAAAGGAAAAATAATAACAAAACATGAAACGAGGGATATTCAGAAGATGACGACAAATTTCTCTTCCTAGTGATCCTGCAAGAGAAGATGACGAGGACCTTGAACTTGAAGCATCACTTGAATATCACAAAGGGGCATTAATGATACTTGTTTCGTCATTAGTAACGCTTTTAGAGATAATGCCAATATATCCGGACGTTTAGAACAATTAATTAATTGAAACGTCATTAGTACAGCAAACATAGCATTGGTGTCAAGGGTGATAAATCGTTAATCATTTCCTGAAAACGAATATTAAATATTATCTCCAAAAAGGGAATGGAGAAATTCTTGTAAAAATTAATGGCAAACTTGGACCGCATGGAACTTTAAGTTTAATAGAAAATACGTCTTATGTGTGGAGTTCATAAGTTATAGGACCTGTGATACAAACGACAAAGAGTCTATGAAGGCATTAAAAAATAATTAGACAATTGTTGTGGGATACATGATATGTTGTGTAATGAATTTTCAAGGTTTTAATAATTCAATTTTTAAGTACTGGACATAAGTTATATCATGGAGGTTTGAAAAGGAAATTAACAATATAATATTTAATCTCCACGGATGGTAGCAGGTCGACATTGTGAAAGTCCAAGCATGATAACCAATGAGTGAGAGTTAGGAAAATGAGAAAACCAAGCTTCTTTGGCCACAATAATTTTATGCTGATTGGTTAACTTATTATTTGCCCACTGAAATAGGTCCTAACCACCTCCTCCCCCTATAAAAAGTTAGGGGTAAGGTAAGAAAACGTAATAAAGTTGACCCTTTTATTATTATCATTTCATTTTCTTTACTTTTGCCAGAAGTTGACATCAAAGTTAGAGCCTAGGCCTTCTGAGAAACAACTACAAGATTGAGTTTAGACAGCTAATCGAGGGGCTTTTTCTTTGTGTTTGTGTGTTGAGGGGGTTGTTGGTTGTTCAATTTTACCAACTCATCAGTGCTAATAAGTAATAACTAAAATTTTTCATTCGCAAGGATCACTGGGTAGTTAGCACAATGTAACCTTCCTTAAAAATTCCAAATCGAATCTTCACTTAGACAGAGTGGAGCAAGATTTACTTGATCATTTAGATAAGGTCTTTTGTTATGTGAAAACTGAAAAGCCACTTTTCAAGATCGATGAAATTGTTCAGTATAACTATAACCTGTCATAATATATGTTGGCTCACATGGATGTTGGAACCGTGGTGGAACGTTAGGTATAAATGATGATGAAAAGCTTGAACTCTCAATTGTCAATTGAATGGTTAATATTTGAGTGGTTTTACTATCATACACAAATTTTCAGAGGAAATTAAACTACTAATGATTTGAGTAACTCAAATATGGAAAGATGGTACCAAAATCCCCATTATAACATCTGGACCATTGACACTAAACTCAACAACACTAATGACCTAAAATATTTTAAACAAAATTCTCCGTAAAACACATGTGCTAATAGCACTGTAGCAGAAGTCCAATTAGTACCCCTTTAATGATAGCAAGCTGATATTCCATAACAATACTCGATACACCCACGACGTAATAGCAAAAGCTCAAAACCAAACAAGTGCCTTACGTGTGACAATCTTCGCATTCAACTCATTTCAGTAAATCTACTATTCAGTTACTTCCGTTGCCAAACCAGAAACAAGCCCTTTATTTCAATATAAAGACATGTTAATGAAAAATATGCAGTCTCCAGTAACGTTCTTAGCAGTTTCGAACTCATTTTAAGTCATTTAACCACCAAGGTACAATCACATAACACCGACTCAAGCTCCATTAACTAACACAAATAGTGGCTTGTCCCCCAGCCTGTCTCGTCCCTGAAATCAGACAGAAGAACGAAAATAGTTTAACACTATAACAAAGAATTTTCATTCTGATCGGCAAGATTTGTACAAGTTCATTCATGAGCACTAACAATGAAGAAAATATCCTACAGCCAAGAAGAAGCTACGGTAACAAAAACTAAAGTTGAAATCCCTTTACAACGGTATCCCACCTACAAGAATACTTAATTCAGTACCTTCTACACCAACAAATTGCGCAGCACAATTTTCAAAATTAGTATTTTGTGTATAAAAATTAAGAATCATAAGTACAACTATAAGGTATAAAGCACTAGCAAATCGGGTGATTTTTTATATAATCATATCTAGATTAAGCGTTCAGCTAGCTTTGCAAATATAACCAAGTATATTCTAATCAACCACGTCAAATCAAGGCATGACAAGAGAGCACTAGTCACACACTCAGTCTCCCACCCACTCCCTTGAATCAGGGGAGGTTAGAGACTAGTGTTTCTGAAAACACACAATTTGCAATTATGTACTGTGGATTTCAAACATGTATTACTTTCTTTTTTTTGATACACAAACATGTATTACTTTCAAGCACTATATTGTTTGATTTCCTGAGTAATATGCAATTTATGAAGATATTTATCTTAGTATTGTATTGAAAATAAAAATATTTTAAAAAGTAGGAAAGGAGATTTGCTGATCAGACCATTTGATCAATTTTAGATTCCCCTCCAGTATCAGTGAAGCATAAAGCAATTTGACTGCACATAATTTTCCTCTATACTAACTTCGTGATGACAGGGAAAATAGATAAAAAGGGGGCGGGAGATGGGTAACTTTACATACTAACTTGAGTGGAAAATATACATTAAGCTGAACAACTACTAGCCCTGAAAAGAATAGCTGAATTTGCATATAGGTGGACTTACCTTCAACTCAGGCAACTCAATCACGCAAGCACATTCAACCACTTGCACCCCAACACGTTCTGCGAGAAAGAGAATAACAAGAGGAATAACTGAGAGTGTATCAAACTTTAATTTTTTCCTCACCAAAAACAAAACTTTAATTTTAAATAATAAAAAATCAGCATGAGAAAACAGGCTTGCACTTGAAAGAGCCACTATAATGTAAGCATACGTGAGGGATCAAAAGGGTAATACCAGGCTAAGTACCTATAGCAATGTCTTTGTTTGTCGGGACTCTAATGAATAATGATGCATGTTGTCTCTTATTTAAAATAAAAAATAAAAAATGAAGGCTGCTGAACACAGATGGGACTCTTGTTTATGAGGAAAGTCTTTTATACAGAATTTTGCTCATTTTCACGATTTACACAAGCTTGTTTAATTCATAAAGTTTTCTTTCTGAGATGTCTATTATTCAATCAGCCGGACCGGCCATAAGCCCTCATTCCACCAGCACTTATCTTTCAGGATATAAATCACATCATATGAAACCAAACATGGAAGTGGGAAAACTAGGGTGCACATAGCTGAATTTCAGAGAAACAATTTCTCCAAACACATTCCTTTGATGAGTTAATATCGAGAATTTTCAGCTCAGGGAAACTTTAGGTTCCAATCTATTACCAAGTAATTTGATTGCAGCACATAAGGTGCCTCCAGTAGCAATAAGATCATCAATGACTAAGGCTCGTTCTCCTGGCTCAACTGCCCCAACATGCATCTCCATTTTGTCAGTTCCATACTCCAAAGAATACTCTTCAGAGATAACCTCACCTGAAAAAGAATAAAAGAAAAAGAAACATGCATCAGTTTCCATATCCATCACAAGAATTCTCAAGTAGTTTCAGCAAATAAAAGTTAGTACAGCACTTAGAAGACAGTAGGTAATAGAGATTCAAATATCTATAACCATAAATAAGAATTGATAATTACTATGATCAAAGAAAATGGAGGGGAAAGAGAAAGTTATGCTCTTCCACCTGGAAAAATGATACTAACTAGTTTAAGTTTCCTTAATTAAATAGAATTAGCACAATAAACATGAATGTTGAAAGTGGACAAATAGCAAAAGAGGATCTCCGAGAGACTCAGCCCTTTTAGTTTTAATTTGAGACATGCAATCAAGTTCATGAAGTTAAAATTAGCAAATCAGAAAATGAATATACTTCTGAGCTATTATATTTACACACTAATCTTAAATTCACTTTGGCTCCTTGTGGCATTTTATGCCTCAAAATATTACTTATAAATAAATGTTTAATGCAAGAGGTGATCTTGAGGTAAACAAATTTGTCATAGTCATAGACATCATGTAGTAAGAGAATGAATCATAGACTGGGAAGTCTCTTTCTATTTCTCATGATTTTCTCCCTTGTCCTTGTATCTCTTAAATCTTATATTTTTTTGCTAGAGGAAAATATGAAGGTAGATGTAGAAGGTCATGCAACAGCATTCTAAGAATAAAAGGAGAGAGAAAAATAATCTCTGGTGTCAGGATGCTTTCCGGGTGATTTCTACATCTCACAGACGAAAGAGATAAAGTTAAAAAGAAAAATAGTGAAATTTGGCGTGATAACTAATGTGCGAAGTAATAAACAATAAGTCATTACCCCAAGATGTAATATTATGGACCAGCCCAACAGTAAATATTTAAACAACTCACTTACAACAGCACATTTGGAAAACCAGGCAATATTCTAGGCAAATAATTAACAACCAAGAATTTTCTCCTAACTAAGAATTTATTTCCTCAACTCGGATTTAGTACAGAATAGTTCAAAATCAATACCAGGCAACTTATTGGGTTTTCTCATTGGCACAAATTTTGCCCCAATGGCTAATGCAATGGGTGGGCCAAATATAAAGCCTCTTGCTTCGACGCCTGCATTATGACATTAATGAAGTTGTCAGACACAGATTAATAGCTTATATTCAGAGATTTAAAAACAATAATCATGAAAAAAAAATCCATCTAAATTTCATATAAATTTTTATTCTGATGATGGAAGCAGAAGTTCCTGACTCTGGCATGGAATTGAGTAACTGCCAAGAATGGATTGCTGATCCAAGTTCGGTTGAACAGGTGCCTGAACCTTTTATGCTTCTGATAAAAACTATAACCATTGTAATAAAGGACATCAAACAAAAGAATGGATAATGAATTGTACCCACGATTAGAAACTTCAGAAAACAAGTCATACTTGCGTCTGACATATTGGCATGTGCCATAGACTCGTTTTAAAAACAATGCTTCAACTTTTTTTTGGTACATAAAACAATGCTTCAACTAACACCTAGAAACTTAAGATTTTGTCATGTCACTATGTGCACATGAATGCTTTTCCTTCTTAGCAAGGAACCTCTGTCACTGACCGCAATGCAGACTGTAAATGGTTAACTGAAAGCGGTAGGGGGTCTTCTGTCTTCTAATGTCGAAAGACCTTACATTTTTTCTCCTCCTTCTCTACTTAGATCAGCTGGAGTTCAATGAACCCCATTTTTAAGTAAAGAAAAGCTCCAGGAAGGAGAAGGCATTGTACACAAATATAAAAGAGTTTTTTTTGTTTATAACAACCATTTATATATTCTTTGATCATTCTTTTATCTCAATGAGAGAAAGGAACTTATCTTTTTCAGAACTCATCTTTTTCCCCTCTGGGGTCCGGGACGATAGAAACAGAAAAAAAAAATCCAAATAAACTGAACTTAAATTTGTAACAAAAGGTTATTAAACACTAAAATGCGGATGCAAAGTAACTACAGTACCTGCCACGACAGAAATATTTTTATCTTGATATCTCTCCACAAACAAATCAATGGTGTCTTTGAAAGCCTTTGTATCAAGAAGCAAGGTTGTTATGTCTTGAAACATAATCCCTGCCAAAATCAACAATCGAGTACAAATATGAAACCCTAAACAATGCCGCAACAAGTAAAACAGGAAACAATAGTGGATCATTAAAACCAACAAAAAGTAAATACCTGGCTTAGGAAAGTCGGGGATTACTCGGATTGCAGAGGAAATTCTCGCTATTCGAGGGTCCTGGTCATTCTTCAAAGCCATATCTGAAACTTGTGCAGAGTCAACCACTGCTCAACGACAACCAGTCAGTGATAATGAAGGACGCGTGAATTGATAAAAACGATCGAGATCCTATTACTAAACCACCCATCCCTCATATTCCCAGTTTCACTTTTTTGAGAAAGAGAAGTGCAATTGGTATTGAATATTGAAGATCAGAGAATTCAGAAAACCACAAAGAATCAACAAAGACAGCAATGAAAGTAATTTGTTGAGTTCGTACAGAGCATACCGAAAGGGGATAAATCCCGAGGAGAGCGCAAAGTTGCAGGGGCAGATCGATCACACTGGAAAGGATTACTGGGTAAGTGAGAAGACGATGATGAAGTTATGATTGTCCGAAACAGAGGTTGGAATCGACGAGAAGAGTGAAGTGTGCTAGTAAAAGACGGGAGCAAAGAGTTCAAGGAGCGCACAAGAGAAACTGATTGCATATCTTGACTTGGTTAAGAGTAACATGTCATAACCTAATAATTTTAAAAAAAGGAAAACAGATCGCTTGCTATTTGCAGCTTTATTAGTAAACAGATCTTATAACTTTTTCTCAATTTTCTTACAAGCCATAATTATTATACACACATCAACTAGCTCGCTTAGCGTAGCATAAGAGCATTTCAAAAGAAACCATGGGCATTTTGGTCTATTCATGGGTTCTGCCTATCCTATGCAAGTATAAATGTAATGTGTAATAGTATCTCACATCGCGTTTCATGCCTTTCCTTTGCTTTAGATCTCAGTTCTCACTCCCTCCTATCTCTTTCATGCGGGTTGGTGAAGACTGAAGAGAATTCACAAAAAAGATGTAAAATTCTTTATTGGTGAATGAAGTGACACATGGGCCCAGAAAGATTGACGCATGCAATTCAAATAGTTTTCAGGGAGAACAGAAATCTTCCAACGTGTATATATAAGAAAATACATCATATATACTTTGAAATGAATGTACAAATGTGTAAACAGTTTAACAGTTATTGAGTGCAATAGAAATAGTCGGTGCTATTTGCAATAGTTCTTATGAATTGTATTGTACGGAATAGTAAGATATGAGATGCGCGGGGATCATGATTGAATTTTGCAAGAATGAGATATATTTTCAGACTTTCAGGTTCTTGTGAAGCTCATTGGGCTTTGGGGATGCTAAATCCAATGGAAAAAAAAAGGTGTAATGGGCCTAATTAATGAACGGATGGATGGATCCAAGAATTTAAAAAGTGAGATCAAATGGTGCAAGTGGAAAATGAACCCACTACCTCAAAATTGACAATTATTTAAACTTCAATGAAATGATTGCGAAAGCATATAAAGGAAAGGCCATACCGCTATAACATATGCAGCATGCCACTTTCCATTTCCAATTTCCATAGATACATCATGGTCCATGGGTGATTAAATAATAATCCTTCAATTCAACTTGAACTCCTAATTTACCATTAAACACCATCAGAAACTCTTATTCCCAAGCATATCCCTTTTTCTTTGGTCCTCCTTCTATTGTATATATTTTTTAATGCTTGTTTTGTCCTGTATCATTGTACCTATCCCGTATCCAGCTGAAAAAGAAGAATCACACGTTTCTCATCCCCGTTTATTTGGTCACCAAGATTATATTATAATTTCTGATAACATTTCAGATATGCAGTAACTCTTATTCAGCCTTCGTTTTTGGCTGCGGGGTCTCCACCTAATAAAAACAAACAGCAATATCGATCCCAATCCATGTAATGTAAGCAATGACATGCATGTTTATCACGTGCTGATATTGGTTTTAGAGAATATCCCTCCTCCTCCCTCTAATCACTAATTAATTAATTAAGTGAAGTAATCAAACCATTCCAATTTGTTCAACACACCTACTGCTTTAATATCGAGCTTATGGAAATAAATCTGATGTGAAAGATGAAATCACTAACCTAGTGCTGACATAGATCTTGAATGAAACTAAAATCTTCAAACCACAATATCCAAAAAGTTCACAAAATGGAGTAGTTGATAAAGAAAGGGATCAAACTTGAACAAAAAAATGGGGACATCGTGTTCTGAAACATATTTGGTATATATAAAGAGAAAATATTCACTAATTAGTAATTAGTTCATTAGAGAATATTACAAAATAGTCCTTAAACATAATTACAAACAGTTCATTTAACAAACAAATTTCATATATGTATTAATAATTTAATGGGATAATTACTAATACTCTTCGGATGTTACTTGAGATTCTTAGCCCGGTCTCGTAAAGCTTGTGGATAATTGACCGCACCCGTCATTAGGTGGCCAAAAATACCGGAATTAATGCACTATAGTGGTGCAATCCGAGTCGATCTCTCGAGGAACTTTTGTGCAAGGTTTAATTGTAAACGATACCAAGTTATCACCAATCGGGTAAAAGGGAAGAAAATTTGTTCTTTGATTGTTTGTCTAAGACCTAAAACAATAATTAAATAAAGCAATAATATTTTTGGGGTTTTTGATTAATAAGCAAAAGATAAACAAAAGAGATAAAGATAGATAAGACGACACTTATTGATGGAAACACCCAACAGAGGAATTGAATTCGGCCTTCCTAGCTTATAAAGATCGGAGTAATTACTTCACAAACCATTTACTAAAGTTGTCCACTACCGTTAAAATAGCAATTAACTCAATTATAAACATAACTAAGATAATCACTTCAATGAAGCTAATGGTGAGATAAAATCAAGAATTCAGGCAACTCTATAACTCAGACTAAGTTATCAAAGAGAAACTTATCCCAATTATTAATCAAACCAACTACAACGTATCCGAACGGATCATAATCAAGACAAGAATAATCAATACATATCAGAATCCAAAATCCAATCTCAAATTCATAATCGATATCAGAATTACAAGTTCTCTAACCAAGAAAAACTCAAACCCTAATATAAAACGATGAAAAGAGTAAAGTAAAACTCCCTAAGTGTAGAACCAAGCTCGGGCCTCCTCCAATCCTCTTATGGGTGTGGAATCTAGCTGCTCATGGAGAGAGATTCGGCTTCAACAAGCCTCATAGCCTCTAAAATAGCCATGGATGAAGGTGGGAGAAGAGAGGGGATGAAGGAGATGGTGTCCAGTGTGTCTCTAGGGTTCCTCTCATTTAAATGACCTAAAAACCTCTCATATATGTTATTTTCGGCTTATCCCAAAGAAATTTAGGTCTCAATCATCCAAATCGGGCTTGGGCTTGCTTAATTACAAATTATCGCGATCCAGTCGCGGACCCGCCGCGGCGGTGCATGGCGGCGATTCCGGCGGCGGGTTTTCCAGAAAGACCCGCCGCGGCTATGCATGGCGGCGGTTTCGGCGGCGGTTTTTCCAGCAACTTTAGTTCGTTTTCAGTTTGGTCCCTAACTCGTCTCCAAACATCCTTGAGCCTTCCTCGAAGTAATTCAGCACTTTGGACTTCATTAAAACCTATTAAGAACATCGAGAAACTAAGTGAATTCTCAGGATAAAGAGGATCAATCAAGTAATAAAGATTAAACCCGAGAAAACCACTCAATTAATCACAAAATAGTCCAAATAATCATCAAACTTCAAGGCATCATATTTTATCATAAAGAGACATAAAGGCATGCAATTGAATCCCAAATGAATATAAAATGCCCTAAAATGTCACCAAAATATATGATGAAATATGGTCAGAACAATAATCTAACTCATCACGGATTACCACATTAATATGACCAAATCCATTCTTATTAAGACTTACGATAAATTAATTAATAAACCTAAATATTAATCTTACAATAAATTAGTGTTAATCCATACAAAAATTCTAACACCAGCTTCTTGGCACCTTGCTTACTCGAAATTTTCATTAAAGATAATCTAATGATCTTTAAAATCTTAACTCTGCCATTTTAACAAAAATTGAGATGGGAGAAGTAGTTGCTTTACACAGGAGAAAGCGACATGATGATGAGAGCTTTAGTGAATATGTGGTACTTTTTGTTTTTTGATGAGGGGCTGGAGGCACATGAGAACATGCTCGCACGCAGTCGTCAGGCACCCGCCAGGTCAGACGTTAATTTGCCAGAAATTCCTCCGACACAGTCACCACCAAGAAACAAGAGGTGGCGGGAAGGGCATTATTCGGCTAGACAACCACAACAGGTAATTTACGATCAGTCGTCGCTGCCATCGCACCCCCCGGCCATTGAGGAGCCACAGACACAAACATACCATGTGTCGTCCCCTGCTTACCGGGAGCCGCCTTATCAGTGATCGCATAGGCATGCATCTCCCCTTTTTAGTGGTTTGACGGCATACTTAAGTGGTGGTGGGACTTCGTCCTCGTTCTACGACGATGGTACTTCGGCCACGTTAGACGTCCCGGAGTCGTCTTCCCGCCGTTCACAAAATTTTGGTTACCCGGACTTGTCACTTGGGGTATCTCTTCCGCAGCAGAATTTTGGTTACCCGGACTTGTCACTTGGTGTATCTCTTCCTCAGCAGCAAGAGAATTTTGGTTCATTCGGCGGTTTTTCTAGTTCGACATATTACAGTGGTGGTTCTTCGGCACGTCCGGCCTCGTTAGACATCGCGGAGTCGTCTTCCCGCCTTCCGCAACTACCTTTCCTGGACTTGTTGATGGATCCTGACTATACAGTGCAGCACGACATGCCTCCTGTATATCTTTCACAGCATGACATGCCTCCTCCTGATTCACAAACATTTTCACACGCCGACATGCATCCACCACATTCATAAACATTTTCACAGGTTGACATGCATTCACCACAAACATTTTTCTCGCCGCCCTATCTACGTGATCGAGGCACGCTCAACCCTCCAAATAAATTTACCCTAGGATGAGACGGATGACTTGTATAATTTTTTGTTACTTGATATAATTAATTTTTCAATTGTATAATTAAATTACTTTTTAAAAAATTAAATTATTTACACAACCCTAAACATACTAAACCCTAATCTTAATACCAAAACCTTAAACATACCAACCCAAAAAAAAAAACCCATCAATTCAAATCGCAGCATGTGCTGCGATTTGAGTGGACCAAAAATTGATCCACACTCAGATCCAACGTGGCACCCATCTTAAGATTTTTTTTTGGGTGATGTGGCTCTTTTTTTATTTTTTTTATTATAAAAATAAAAAAACCTATATGAATAGAGTTTTTCTATATCAAATCCCTTTCGTAATTGATTATTTTCCACGATAAAACAATCATTAATGAATGTGCGTTACCATGTTTTTCACATAATCTCAGCCCATTTAGATCAAATAATTTATTCATTATTTTTTTTTTTATGAAACACATGATGAATGCCTAGCTGCTATACTAATACTAGCTAGGGATAGCTCCTTACTTGTGCTCTGCTCACTGCTCACGCATTTAGACAAATGTTTATTTAATTAATATTTAATAACGAAACTATGTCCGAACCTTCTGAGATTAGAGCTGTCAGTGAGCACCTTGACCCGCTCTTCCCTTTTGTTATCCCGGAGGAAGACCCAGTGGAAATGGAAGATGATGACTCTGACATGAGTCTGGGTTTTGAACATATCCCGGAGGACCCGTCGGTTGCCTTTGATACAGAGCAAGACCAACTCAACCCCGTGAACTGGAACGGGGATGAACCGATGCCTGAAGATCCCAACAATAACACCGGAACCCCCGTGGACAGTGCCATGGATGGAAATAATGCACCAGATACTAGAATTCGTATTGATGCTGTTGAAATGGCAAACATGGAGAGTGATCCTGAACAACTCCCCTTTGCTCTGACACACTATAGGACCGACCCGGAACACATATTCCCACTGCCGTTTTTCCCGCCCGTAGTTGAAACTCCATCCGGATTACTTTGCTCCAACCACGACAACAACCTTGGTTGGGTTGAGTTTGCAGACGGGGAGCTTGGAATTACAAATGCATGCATGCAGTGGGAACCCAATCTCGACGTGCATGCCAATGTGGGGGTGGACCCGTCTTTTTGGTGCTCTCCCAATTTGGATCAAGATTCATGCACTTTATCTGAAGTTTGTTGGAATAGGAATTTTCAACCGGTCCCACCCCCTTGTCCGAATACTTTGAATGAAGCGGGTCCCTCGGGTAGTGGCGGAAGGGGAATGGACGAAGACAGCATGGTTGGTGGTACTATCCAATTATTACCGCCCACCCGCCCTACGGACCAACAGACCAATCTTCATCTTATCCCTTCACAAGACATTGGGAATGTAAACCACGTGGGTTTGGGTTACTACTCTGCCACCCAATTCCCTACTGTTTTCAACCCCACCGTGTCTGCTCTGTTCAACAAAGTTTGGAACACCATTACTCAACACTTTGTTCATGAGGAGGCTTTAAACTCTGAAGTTCATGATACCCCTCCACTGTTGCTTGTGGGCCCACAGAATCTTATGGGAAGGGAGTTGGCTGACTTTGAGAATTTAAGGAAAAGAACCTGGGATTTGATTCCAGATGTTACTTATACCTTACAGTGGCCCAAAAAACTTCGACTGGAATTTTCACAGGGTCTTAATCCTACCCCATGTGTACCTTTCAAAAAGCGGAAGGCTGTTGTAATCGAGGAGATTGAGGATGGAGATGAGGGAGGACAATCCCCTAAACGTGCACGGTCGGAAGATCGGGAAACGCCTGAGACATCCACAAGCATAGCTGAGATCATGGACACTCTCATCACAAAGCTGGAGAACTTTCATCTGGGTTTTAGGGTGGTTGTGCCAAAACAACCCCCCGAGGACATATGAAGCTCATTTCTTGGAATTGCCGAGGAAGTGGCAAAGCCTCGGCTAAGAGGAGATTGAAGAACCTTTGCCAAATCAGGATGCCTGATATTTTGTTTTTGCAAGAAACTAAATGTAATAGCTCTGCTGTTTCCAAGTTAGCTAGTAGTTTGTCTTTTTATCATTTCTTTTGTATCGAGTCGAATGGTAGAAGTGGGGGCCTAGCGGTTTTTTGGAATCCACCCCTCAAGTTTACTCTGATTAATGCTACTAAGTACTGGATTCATGGTTACTTTGTCTTGCCTGGTGATATTGAAACTTTAGTAACTCTTGTTTACGGGCCACCTAAGTCACATAAAAGATTTAAATTATGGGACTTCTTAGACAGCATACAAACGCCTAGCAAACCTTGGATTGTCATTGGGGATTTTAACCAAGTCATGAAACCACAAGATAAATTGGCAAGTTCCTCTAAAATTACGGGTGCAAGGCGACCTTTGGAGGTCTTCAATAATAAAAACCTGATTGACATCCCATGGAAGGGTAATCCGTTCACTTGGTGTAATAACAGACAAGGTCCAAACCAAATCAGAGAAAAATTAGACAGGGGTTGGTGTAATATGGAATGGCTGGATCTTTTCGGGGACTCCATTATTGAAACCCTTCCCATTGCCGCTTCAGATCATGCCCCTCTAATCTTACATACGGAGGCCTCCCCTAATTTTCAACGATCTGGTTTCAAATTTGAGGCCATGTGGATCTCTCACCCGGACTGTGCTAGAGTTATCTCTGATGCATGGTCTTCTGATCCTTCTCACTTGGGTTCCCAGGCGTTCCGTTTAATGAAGAAAGTGAAGGTGACCTCGCGTGCCCTGACACAATGGAATAAAGAGTGTTTTGGCAATTTGAGAACTCAAATTATTCAGACAGAAAAAGACTTAGATTTGGCCCAAGCGGCTGTCTCCCAAAACTTTAACCATCAGAACCAAAGGGAGGAAGTTGTCATCAGGAAAAGACTGGAGTTCCTCCTCAATTGTGAACAAATCTTTTGGGCACAAAGAGCCAAACAGATGTGGCTTGTGAATGGCGACCGTAATACCAAATACTTCCATTTGGTTGTAAAGCAGCGTAGAAGCAGAAGCAAGATTCTGTCTATTAAGGACCAGAATGGTACTTGGCATCAAGACACGAAGAGCATGCTGAACATCGCAAAAGACTACTTTGTCAATCTTTTTAACAGCAACATTACTTATGACAGGGGAAAAAGTTTAGACACTATTGCGGAAGCTGGCATCCCCAAACTCAACGACAGGCACCGCAGCATCCTTTCCAAGCCGTTTACCAGGATGGAAATTGAAACTGCTCTTTTCCAAATGGATGGTCACAAGGCCCCTGGCCCGGATGGAATGCCTGCCATCTTCTACCAACAGTACTGGCCGGTGGTTCGTGAAGATCTCATTTTGATGGTATCGTCCTTTCTTAACTCTGGTCACATGCTTAGGGAGTTAAACCTCTCTAATATCATTCTAATCCCGAAAGGGGATGTTCAAGAGAGTTGTGCGGATTATAGACCCATCAGCTTATGCAATGTGACTTACAAAATCATTTCCAAAACTATCACTAATAGACTCCAGGACATCATTACCGAAGTTGTTTCGCCCTTCCAAAACGCCTTTGCAAAAGGCCGGTCAATCACGGATAATATCCTGCTTGCTCACGAAGTTCTCAGATATATAAGGAGGCATAAAAAAGGTAGAGCTTTTTGGGCGGGCATTAAAATTGATCTCCTTAAAGCATATGACAAAATTTCTTGGCATTTCCTTGAGGATGTCCTTCGTTATATGGAGTTCCCTGAGCTTTGGATACAAATCATCATGCAATGTGTCAGCACGGTGAGTTTTAAGGTTAAGATTAACGGGGCGCTCTCGGACCAATTTCATCCCCAAGCAGGTTTAAGACAAGGAGACCCGCTATCTCCTTACCTTTTCATTCTTTGCATGAATGTGCTCTCTGGTCTCCTTAGCAAAGCCCAACTTGAAGGAAAAGTTAAGGGCATTAAGGTTGCTAGAAATGCCCCTGCCATCAACCATTTAATCTATGCTGATGATATTCTTCTTTTCTTGAAAGCTGACCTTGCTTCCATTGGAGATGTGAACTCTATCTTCAACCATTTCCAAAGTATTTCGGGACTCCAAATTAACCATAATAAATCGGACATCTCTTTTAGCCCAAATACCCCGAATAGACTTAAGAAAATGATGACTGTTGCAGGTAAGTTTAAACAGGTTGATAAGTT
>QANZ01048862.1:0-26387 GCA_003254925.1 Chamaecrista fasciculata
TAAAATACATCAACAATCAACATTTGACAGCAGCAACACACAAAATATCAAAGGAAACAAGTGGGTGAAACAAGAAACGAAAATAAGAGAAATGGGTGAGAAAACGCCACCTAGAGGAGATGAGAAGAAATGTCTGACGGCGGAGGCCGTGTGCCGGCATACGGTGGTGCTAGGACGTCGGCGACGTCATCTGTCGTGGTGGAGGGTGGCTGGACGGCAGTTGGTGGTGTGGGTGGCGAGAAACAGAGCAAGACGAGAGATTTGAGAAAAATGAAGGAGGAATCGTGTAAGGCATAATTTAAGGGCTGGTGGGGTCATTCTGCAATTTTTAAAGGTCAGGGGGGTGAAATGATATTAAGTTACAGTACCTCAGGTTCTAGTATTTGAGGAAAGGCCCAAAATCATTTAAAACCTTCTAAAACGATCCCTAAAAGCTCTAAATTTTAGAATATGAATTTCTTGACAAACTTTATATTGTTAGCTTCGTTGCGAAGAGTAGATTGCAAATATGTAATTTGTTTTTGAAAATTTTATCTCTAACATATTCCGTTTCTTACTCGAATGTGATCTATTGCAGTACCAAAATAAAACTCAGATAAAATTTTAAACTCCGTTTTCTCCCAAATTTTTACCACAAGCCAAACAAAATACGAGGGTCTCAAATATGACAATTAAAATCCCAAATTTCCGTGTTTGCAAATTTCTAAAAAAAAAAAATTCTAAACTAAAACTTCTAATACTGGCCCGAAACTAGCTCAAAATCTATTTTGAATTCTAGAAACCATTAATTCTATTCCTAGACCCCTAAAACTAAAGTCTAAATTTCTAGGATCTTATAATCAGATTCATTTTAATTTCTCAGAAATCAGACCATTTTCTTGACCCGCCCTAACTTTCAGTAAACAGAAAAAGACAAATTTTATCCCAAAATGGTAAGAATCTAGGAATCAAAAATTGAAAAGTTTTCACCCCTTCTTTTCCATCCACCAAACAAAAAAAAATGAAAGTTCAGAATAACAATAATGCTCATATCCTAACCTGATGATCGGTCAGTGCACTGGATCCGCCTGCTTCTTCTCACAAATTTCTTGCCTCTTCTCAGAAACCACCATTTTCGAAATTAGATTGATGGATTGAACGAACAATCACACCCAAAAGCCCTAGACTCACATCGATCCTACGCTAGAACATTCAAAGCCCTCTCTCAGACACACTCACGTCACTTCACTCTTCATTCTCACTGTCCTGAAAGGACCGAAACGGTGGGGGAACCGTTTCATATTTCATATTTTGATTCCATAAATTACACCATAAACAAATTAAGCCCTAAAACATTGAGGCAAAGAGGAGAGTTGAGATGGCGAGGAGGAATGATTTTGCGAAGATGAGAAGGGAGGAAAATAATAGCACACTCCAAATTCTGAAGATAACTTTTGAGGAGGAAGAATTGATTTCACGAACAGAAGAGAGGAACAGAACGGACATGAGAGCAGATTGTGAAGTGAGAGAGAAACGCATCGTTTGAACTTTGATAACACAATTAGAATTAGAAGTCTGAAAAATGAGGGACACATGGCGTGATCATGGGCGTTGGGTAGATGGACGGTCGAGATTGTCTTCGTAGAATAATAACGGTAATATTTTTAACACCTCTATATTCCTGACCGTTGGATCGAAAGATTTCCAAAAACACTTTTTAGGCCTCGTCTTAACAACGGTAATATTTTTTAAAAAACGTTGACAATAACATGTGACTTATCTAATTTCAAATTATGTCTTTCTTATTCTTTTTTATGATTGGTCCATTCAGGGTAAGTCAAATACGCTTCTCTATGCTTTCCCACTCTTTATTCCTTTTTTCTTTTTATGGTATTATTCTTTTATTTTTTTACTCATTTAGTGAGGAAATAAATAATGTATTAATTGGAATTTAGAATTTAAAACTACAGGCTAAAATCATATTTTGGTCCCTCATGTTTGCTCAAAGTTCTGTTTTAGGCCCTCAATTTTTTTTGTTCCGTTTTGCTCCCTCATGTTTGCTCAATGTTCCATTTTGGTCCTTCAAGTTCTTTTCATTTCGTTTTGATCCTTCATGTTTGTTCAAAGTTCTGTTTTGATCCCTCAAGTTTCCAAAAAGTTATACAGTTAGTCCTTGACTCTTTTCCAACCACTTTTTCCCTTAAAAAAAAGAAAAAAAAAACTAACTTTCATATCCCAACAATTTTGCTATTTTACAAAAGGGAATGACCTTAATGCAAAAGAGCAAAATTGTTGGGAGATGAAAGTTAGTTTTTTTTCTTTTTTTCTTTTAAATAGAAAAAGTGGATTGAAAAAGTGTGAGGAACTAACCGGGGAACTTTTTAGAAACTTGAGAGACCAAATCAGAACAAAAAAAACTTGAGAGACCAAAATAAAACTTAGAGCAAACATGAGGGACCAAAACGAAACGAAAAAACTTGAGAGACCAAAACGAAACTTTGAGCAAACATGAGGGACCAAAATAGAAGTTTGGCCAAAAATAAAAAGGAAGGCTGGCATAAAAAATGGTAGTGTTCCTTAATGCCTAAAGCTATGAAAATGGGCTACCTCGGCCCGACCCGACTCTAACCTTGTATTGCCTTAAGTTAATTAGAGTTGGGCTCAAAAACCCTATTTAGAATTTAGCTAAAAAAATTCTAGCTCAGCTCGGCCATGTTAGGGCTTAGGGTAGTCCTTATGGGCCTAACCCTAACCCTCTTTGGCCCTACTCTTATTAGGGTCGGGTTCAAAAAGCCTTAACTAAATAATTAGTTAATTTTTGCTGCTCGACCTTAAATTATTTTATAGGGTTGTGGACCAGCCCATAGGGCCTAGCCCAATTTGACAGCTCTAGTGATATTTATCGTATTTTAAATTTGAATTATGAGACTTCAGATATATAAATTACTTTTGACAATTAATTTTTTTTCTCAATTAGAACGAGGTCAAATCCTTATCCTTATCCTTATCTTCTACATTTTAAGCATTTGCCTTACACACGTGTCGCCTCCTCAATAGAAGTTGCAAAATCGAAGTTCCTCCTCCGCTTGACACGTACCCCATTTTCCATTCAAATTTCCTCTCGCGCCAATGTTTCTTCGCATCTTCCTCACCTCCCCAAATCGACGCACGTGTCACTCTCTTATTCACTCTTCCTCACCTACCATGTACTTCCTCTTCCTCAGACTTCCTCCGAAGAACAGCATAGTTTTCACATCGCCATTTTGCTTTTCCCTTCTCTTCTCCATACCCATTCGCTTCTCACCACACGATTTCTTCACACATCCTCCGCCAAATTCAAACTTCCTCCAGAAAAACAAAAAACCCACACTTCGATTTCTTCCCTCCAACATCACCGATTTCTTCCCACATTTTTTCCCCTCAACTTAGATTCCGATAGACTCCGACTCCGTGGTTTTCCCAAGTAACATCTGCTGTTGTTACTAGGTAAATTTCTGAGCCATTATTTCTCTCTCTACCACTTCCTCTCAGATATTTCTCCCTCTTTCCTTCCGTCTTTCTTTCTTTCTTTTTCTTCTTCTTCGGCTTCTTCTCCTTCTTCTACTCACCATTTTCTTCTTCTTCTTCAGGTTCAAAGCAAACAACCATCGTCAACCACCATCATCTTCTTCTTCTTCTTCAGGTTCAAAGAAAAACACCATCGTCAACCACCATCATCTTTGAGAAATCGCCGGCGAAATCGAAGGGTGAGGGTCTGATTTTGTGCGCGTTTTGGGTATTTTTATGTCGATTTCTTCCATTTTGTTTTTAGTACTTTGATTGATTTCTGTTTGCTCCGTTGCTCTATTTGCTCAAATTTCTCTCTTCAGATTTCAATCTCTCTACATTAAATTTCTCTCTCTACCACTTCCTCTCAGATATTTCTCTCTCTTTCCTTTTGTTTTTCTTTCTTCCTTTTTCTTCTTCTTCGGCTTCTTCTCCTTCTTCTACTCACCATTTTCTTCTTCTTCTTCAGGTTCAAAGCAAACAACCATCGTCAACCACCATCATCTTCTTCTTCTTCTTCAGGTTCAAAGAAAAACACCATCGTCAACCACCATCATCTATGAGAAATCGCCGGCGAAATCGAAGGGTGAGGGTCTGATTTTGTGCGCGTTTTGGGTATTTTTATGTCGATTTCTTCCATTTTGTTTTTACTACTTTGATTGATTTCTGTTTGCTCCGTTGCTCTGTAAGATCAAATTTCAGTAGGGGTTTGATTTGCGATTTTGGTATTTATGTATAAGAAATTATTTTCTATGAGTATCCATTTGTTCACAAATTATTTTCCATATAAATGATATGTGTGTTTTGTGGTAGCAGAGCCGGATACAAGCCGGAGTTTAGCGATGTAGCACTTGAACTTGGTAATTTGATGGTAATCAATTGTCAATTTCAAACAAACTCTACTCTGGAGCACTTGAGCCGGATACAAGCCGGATACCCTCCTCAGACACTCTCCAGGACTGGCGGACACCTTCCACCCGGATGGTGACACCGACTACCCCTCCTCGAGAAACTCTCCAGGATTGGCGGATACCTGGAGAGAAGTAGCTTAAATATGGCGTTCTAAAATATTAACTGAAGTTTTACAGGATACCCTCCTCGGACACTCTCCAGGACTGGCGGACACCTTCCACCCGGATGATGACACCGACTACCCCTCCTCGGACAAGGATTAATTGAAAATCAACTTAAAAATCTCTCAGCAGAGGAAAACCATATCACTCAAATTTCATCCTATTTTGTTTCAGTTGAATTTAAGATGAAGACCTAATTATATGATTAAGCTCCTGAATTACCATTAAAAACTAAAGCCACATAAGGTGAAGCTAAAAGGAGGAAGGAGACGAATGAAAAACTGAAATAGTCCTATATGGCGTTCTAAATACCCTCCTCGGACACTCTCCAGGATTGGCGGACACCTTCCACCCGGATGGTGACACCGACTACCCCTCCTCGGACACTCTCCAGGATTGGCGGAGACCTTCCACCTGGATGGTGACACCGACTACCTCTCCTCGGGCACTCTCTAGGATTGGCGGAGACCTTCCACCCGGATGCTGACACCGACTACCCCTCCTCGGACACTCTCCAGGATTGGCGGAGACCTTCCACTCGGATGGTAACACCGACTACCCCTCCTCGCCAGGATTGGCGGATACCTTCCACCCGGATGGTAACACCGACTACCCCTCCTCGCCAGGATTGGCGGATACCTTCCATCCGGATGGTAACACTGATTACCCCTCCTCGGAAGGTATCCGGGCAGAAGGTATCCGCCAATCCTCTCTCTCCGTGTGTGACATCCTGGAGAGTTTGATTGTGTGGAATTCTAAAAAAAAAAAAATTTGTGACAGGTGGCACAATGAAGGGCGTTCAGATTTCATGGATGGATAGGATGTTAGGACAGCAGAGACAGTACCTAATTACTACAACTGAGAACCTAATATATTAACGACAGATTGCATGCTATTTTTTAATCTATGTTAGGATCTAAGCTTCTTTTTCTAACAATTTTACATTGTATATTGTTAGCCACATAGATTTTGTCGTCAATATTTGATTAAAATAAAAGGTTAAGATGAAATTGACTAAAATATGAAAAATTAGGGCCTCACTTGACATTAATAAAATTTCGGGGATAAAATATTCAATAACATATATCAATTTCTTAAAGAAAAACTCTCAATGTCCCTAAGTCAATTATAGTATCATATTATCTTTACTGACCGTGCAAATATTATATTCTTGGTAGATAATGCATCACATTATTAAATCCTCCAGGACAGTGAACAAAAAATTTTGAGCCCGTGCAAATGCACGGGTCTCAAACTAGTATATATATAAATTAGTTTCTCACAAGTATCCTCTATGACTTCATTGGATGTGATTATATTTGAGGCATTGTGGGACACTAAATATGGGCGCATCTCTCTTAGAGGAGATTCGAACTTGAGTTCACCACGTTGTGAGATAGTAGTCCCTTTCGCTAAACTTAACTCTAGTTGGTATCTTCATCAATATTTTAAGAACACTCTTTAAAGTGAAAAAAAGTTAAAATCTCATTTTGGTCCTCAAACTTTTTTTTATTTTAGTTTAGTCTTAAACTTTTTTATTTGTTTCACAGTTAATTAAAAACATGATTTCAACCATTATCTCTAATCTAAACAATTGAAATGAATGTTTTTTTCTCATATGTGTCCTAATAAATAAATTGACAAAAAAAAAAGTTGAAAATTAAAACAAAAATCACTTTATAATTTGAGTAACAACAAGATTTTGACAAAGAAAAGAACAAAATTTCTCCATTGATACTTAAAAGGGCAAAAGTATTGTTGGTACCCCCAACCTATTAGGTCAATTTCAGTTATACCCTCAACGTTTTTTGTTTGTCAACTATACCCCAGCGTTTTACATTTGAGTCAATTATACCTCAACCTCAAACTAATTACTGAAAAGTCTAGAATGTTTGTCATCTTTAACAAATAGATCCTTAGAAGCAATCAACAACCCTCCTTCTCTTACCCTAAAACACCACCACCACACTTCACCGTCGTCGTCCACTCTGTCCTCGTTAAATTATGTCGTTCACATCTCTTTTCCTTCCCTTAACTGCCTCTCCCACTCATCTTCTCAATTCTGCCTCTCTCTCCAACGGGTCAACGACACCGCCACCGGAGATTGTGTGTTAACGTCGGGAGCTAGAGCTATTGGTATTTCTACTTGATTTTTCTATATTCGAGACTCACCGGTGAGTTTGTGTGTGGTTGTCAGAACTGTGAAAAACAGATGGGAGAGATTTTTCGAGTTTCTCAATTGCAGGGACTAGTTCGTTAAAGATGAAAAACATTCTGAATTGTTCTCTAATTAGTTAGGGACTCGTGTGAAAAAAAAATTTAAGAGAATGGAGGATTTCTAAATAATGGAAACTTAAGGACTTTAAAATAAAAAAAAATTGTCAGGTTGGGGTATAATTGATTCAAATGTGAAACGTTGGGAGTATAATTGACAAAAAAAAGGCCAAAGTCCTATTTTTGTCCCCCAGTTATGCTCAGTGTTCCAAATTGGTCCCCCAGTTATTTTTCGTTCCATATTGGTCCCCCAGTTATGCAAAACTTGACAAAGTTGGTCCCTCTAACATTTTCCATCCATTTTTCCGTTAAAATAAAAGACAAAATTGATTTTTAACTCCTAAAAGTTTAAATTTTTTGCATCAAGAACCTTTTTCTCTATAATAGAACCAAAATGTTAAAAAGAAAAAATAATTGAGGCGTTAATGTTTATTTCACACAAAAAGTTCTCTCTCTCTCCACTCACGCTGCACCACCCACCGTCGCCGCCAACGGCAACCCCGCGGCCCCTTCAAATCTCACCTCTACAACCCCAATTATTTTTTCTTTTTAATATTTTGGTTCTATTATAGAGAAAAAGGTCCTTGATGCAAAAAATTTAAACTTTTAGGAGTTAAAAATCAATTTTGTCTTTTATTTTAACGGAAAAATGGATGGAAACTGTTAGAGAGACAAACTTTGTCAAGTTTTGCATAACTGGGGGACCAATATGGAACGAAAAATAACTGAGGGACCAATTTGGAACACTGAGCATAACTAGAGGACCAAAATAGGACTTTGGCTCAAAAAAAAATATTAAAGATATAATTGATTCAAATGTGAAATATTAGGGGTATAATCACAAGATATCGTGTTACCATCTTCCAATATTGATAATTACATTCACAAAATTGTAAATTTTAAGAGATTGTTTAATTAAAATTTTAAACTTTAAGACTTTGTTTAATTATACAAATCGTTTACTACTTTTGAATCAATCTCTTTTTGATATCCAAATGCATGTTTAATGACCCCATTCACTGCTCTCCACACACACACACACAAACACTTCTTCAATCTTCACGTGTGACGGAATCTATCTATCTCTGTGGTGTCTAATTATCGATTGTGCAAGAACCATTTATCGTATAAAACAAAAAATCATTAAATTTTCCTCTCCTCCCCCACTTGCTCTTCTTTCGTCTTCTTCCTTCACTTCCAAAATCACTATTCACAAAAGTCGTAGCCTTCTGAATTCTGATTTTGAAATTCCATCACGTTTAAATTTTCCGTACACTCTCACTCTCATCTTTTTTGGAACAATTTCTGGCTCCATTCTATGTGGGTTTGATTGGATTTTAAATTTTTAATCCACTTTGGATCTATCTTCTAAGTTCTAATAACTCCTTGTTTGTGTCCTCAAGATATTCTAATATCAATTTTACTTATGACCTAATTAATTAACTTTTGAGGTATGACTCTCAAGTTTGTGAAATATTATTGGACTACTTACTGAATATTAGGTATGGAATTTGAGTTGTAGATTTATGAGATTCTAAATTTCTAATGCTAGGTGTGGGAATATAATTCAGTCTTACATCTTAATATTTCGTCAGAACTCAGAAGTCAAATGTTGAAAATGTGAGATTCCAATTTGAGACTCGTACCAACACTGGTCTCTCCAACCTCACGTGATATCCTTTTGGGAAATGGATAAAATTTTGTCAAATTTTCATTTTGGTTCTCGAATTACAGCGTCAATTTCGTTTTGGTCCTCAAGTTTTTTTATTAGTTTCATCGTTAGTCTAAAATATAATTTTGTTTGGTTTTCATCATGATCTCTAATTTGAATAGCTGATCGAGATGCATGATTTCTTTTTCATACATATTTTAATAAATGAATTGTGTTAGAAAGAGAAAAAAAATATCTTTTCCTAGAAGAGATAAATTGTTGTTGATTTTTTTTATAAGAATGAATATTTGTGTGTTCTCTTTTTCCTACTAACTCACACTTATTGAGATTACTATGAAAACAAAGTTGTCCAGCTCTGAGACAACAACAAAAAGCAAACAGAATCATATTTCAAACTAATAGTGGAACAAATAAAAAAGTTTGAGGACCAAAAACAGAATTCACCTTATAATTTAAGGACCAAAATGAGATTTTAACTTAAAAAAATCATATCAATCAACAATATCTAGAAGTCAGAACCTTCTACTAATGGGAAGCACATAGTGATGAACCTAACAGTAAGGTACAAGATTGAAGAAGTCTTTATATTTGAAAGTATAGAATATAATGCTCACATAAATCCTAACATTTTGATGCAGGATTTCAGGACATCTTCATTCTTGTGATTAATTAGTAGTCTTTGGTTGTGAATGAACAAGATGCCAAGAGTGCAGAAAAAGAGGAAGAAGACATTCTTAGAAACTAAGAAATATACCTTGAGCTAGGTGAGGACCCATATTATTATTGCACAATAATATGCATATGACAAAGGCTTCTACCATTCAATTCCTTCTTTTGCACACACACAAACAAAATTATCTTTTGGTCCTTCTTAGGTTTTAGGGGTTCCCAAGTTATTACCATTTATTTATTTAGAGGCCCTGAAGTGGAGATGAAGATATACAGAATCTTTTCTTATCATTCTCTTGTACAAAATTCTTATTCTTATCCACCCTTTTTGGTTAGCAATTCCTATCTCAAACTCCTTAACATAAACTAAAGTAGAGTCGTGTTGATCCAAGTAGTAAGCGACTTTATATCGTTTAAGCAAGATTTCAAATTTGAGACACTGTAAAAGTACGTAGTTACCATATTAAAAAACTCTTCTATCATAATCAAATGCGCAACATAGGTCAAATCTAAATTAGTCATAGCAAAGCTCCAAGACAGATAGCTAAAAAAGAAAACTCCTTAACATGACATTTAAAATTTAAAAAAAAAAATGGCAGAAAGCCACCATAACACACGTGCACTACCTTCTCCAATTTGCAAAGTAGATGATGCTCTTGCCATTGTACTAGACTTAATTACATTAGAGCCCCCTATGGCGTCTTGACCAAACTTTTTACTATTAAATTTAGGTCAAAATCTTATTTTGATCCTCAAACTATAGAGTGAATCCCATCTCGGTCCTTAAACTTTTTTGTCGCGTTTTGGTCCTCAAATTTTCCCATTTGTTTCTCCTTTAGTCCAAAACTTGATTCAGTCTATTTTCTACTATTATCTCTGAGTTGGACACCTGACCTAGATGATTTTTTTTCCATATGTGTTCTAATAAGTGAGTTGACAAAAAAAAAAAAAAGAGAAAAATCTTTCTTCTTAACAACAAAAATTGTATGAGAGAAATTATTCAAGTCAAATATTCAGCTTAGAGAAAATGGTAGAAATTAGATTGAATCACGTTTTGGACTACCAGTGGAATAAGTAAGAAAATATGAAGACCAAACCAGAACCAAAAAGAAAGTTTAAGGACTAAAACGGAATTCACTCAATAGTTCGGGTATCAAAATGAAATTTTGACCTTAAACTTATCTCAAAACTCTCTCTCTGATGTTTTACTATACACTTTAAGCATTTTGAAAGGCATTTAACGGTAAGAAAAAATTTACCTCCTTAAGAATCACGAAGTCAATTTTGATATATCATCCTACTGGCAAGAATCGAAGCTACTGCTAACCTCTCTAGTTGAATTAGCATTGACAAGAAGATTAATATTTCTGAAGAAACTGTTCTGTTCTCTTAGTATCTAATCTAAGTCAAATACACCGCTGGCCATTTATGATTGAAGACATATATGCAAGTGAAAAGACCATAAATTTGAAATGGACTATGAAATATTAAGTTAAAAGGGTAAGCAATGTGATCTTCTCACAAGTTGATGTTGCCTCTTTATAGGTTGAATTGGGATTTCTGGTCAAACTAGGTAAATAAAGCCTTTCAAATGTTTACCATTAAGTTCTGTATAATGAATACATGATATGTGAAAGAATTCTTCTAAAACAACTGATGATACATGCCATATTACATTATTAAAGATAGAATCAGACTTAAATTGGCAGCTTTGATTTCATATCCTCAAATAAATATCATAATATGAAGAAAAATTATGTGCTAAGTTGTAACAGTATTTTTATAGCTAAAATGCAGAAAACCTTCTTGTAAGTTATTATCCAAAAAATTTCTTAAACTTTTGATTTTGTGCCAATAATCTCTTTTGTAAAAATTTTTATTTAAAAAGAATCAAGTTTCTTTGTAATTTTGTGATTATTATTACATTTTACATTGATCCAAACAAAAAATTAACTATTATTGTCATTAATATTAGCCAAAAAAAATTTAAAAAAGTTGATTTTTTTTCATTGAAAATTTTAACAAAATGGGTTATTTGTACAAAATTGAAATCTCAAAGGGTGTTTAGTCATTTTTCAAAGTTCAAGAAGTTTTTTGCACAGTGACTAAAGTTTAGGGGAATCATAATTCTATATTTTAGCCTTTATTTATTTATTGTATTCTAATTAGAAAACTTAATAATAATAAAAAATAATATATGTAATTTTTTAAAAGAGACATATATCTATTTGTCATGTTTTTTTTAAGAGTTTTAATTTGTTAGGAATCAAGCAAACACCTAAAACCAATAATTAAGTTTTATCCTTTTGTACTTATTATTTTCCCACACAACACCATTGGTTGTCCCTCTTTTGACCTTGAAAGCTACATGAGAAGGAAGGGGTTAAAAAATGAGGTCACGGAAAATAAAGATATAGATAAGAACATTTTAGAAGATCAACAAATCACAACCTTGTCAAATTCATGTATGGACTTGAAAGACAAGGAAGGAACAATGTGGTCCTCATATATAAGCAATTTGTTTGGTTTTCCTCCTTTAGATGTTGATGGATTGAGTTAGTCTAACCACTTGCTATGTCTTTGCATATCCAAATGGAAGTTTTAGCATTGGCTTGCTATGTTTTTCTTTAGGGAATCTTAGGCCACTTCGATGTTAAAACTTGTATCTTTTCTGGCTTAAAAGTACCATAACAAAAGACACCACTTAACTTCTAATTAGGGACCTAATTTCTCGGTTTAGAAATCAATACTAAGAAAATTAGCATTCATAAGTGGGGTTGAATTATGATGGAGTGTTGAGTTTGAGATCAAAGAGGAGAACCCAAATGAAGAAAGAAAAAATAAAAAAGGGGTTTGTGATTTCTGCCGCAGATGAAACTTTCTCTTGTATAAGATCTCTAAATTTGGTCTTTTGTCTAGTAAAGGGAGCTATTCCATTTCTAAAGAAAAAATGGCATCCTTTATTAATTATCATCTAGGGTTTCTTTCATCAAAACAAGGAGATATCCCACAACTGATAGGTAGAGACTAATATTCTTGTAAAAAAAAGATTATCGAAATAAGTTTTACCTTTATCAACAAAATTTTATCTATACATACGATGTGCTTTGATCATGCTTAAAAAATCTAACTATTTATCAATTGTGTTGGATTTTAATTTTTCGATTTACTATCTAGGTTTTGATTCTTGTAATTTTTTGAATTAAAATCTTAAATCACATTGATATGTAGCAGGATGCATTCACAGAATTATTTCAATTGGAGTTAATAAAGGATTAGGGGACAAAAGAAAATGCTTCATTAATTTTTTTTGAGTTAATAAGAAGAGAAAACTAACAGAGTTTTTAATAACCTTATCAAGGTGATTAGGAAAATCGAACTTGCCATATTATTTAAAATTCTTAAACATCCAACCATGTGAACTAAATATATAGGTAACACTAACACCTCCTTTACATTTTGTTAGGTTTCTATTAATTTGAGCAATTCTGGAGGTAAAAGTTTTTCTAAGCTGAAGGAAGTGAATTTATCATTCAAACTGACATCACCATTTTTTTTTCATAGGAACATGACCATTTTCACTCCTCTCTCTTGAATTATCTTTTAAAAATTAGAGTAAATTAATGATTTAGTCTTTGAAAGATGATAGTTGTCTCAATTTAGTCCCTGAAAGATAAAATTAACAATATCTGCTCCAAAAAGATGCAATATGATCAATTTAGTCCTTTTGCTAAAATATTAATTCATATTTAACAAAAAATATATTTTTTAACCTCAATCGCTTATTGTAATTTTAACAAATTTTAAAAATATATCATATTTATCATTAAATTTGATTTTGATATATATCTTATAACAAAGGATCAAATTGATTGTAATTACATATTCCAAGGATTAAAGTGTATGCTTTCCATCTTTAAGGGACTAAATTGAGTTATCTATTATTTTTCAGGAACCAAATTACTAATTTTTCCTTTTCTCAACTCTGAAACATATCCTTATATATATTTCGTGACAAAAACACTTTTGTAATACCAAAAGGAAAAGTAAGCCTTAATATATTATATATTACTTCCTAAGTTAATATTTTCCACTTTGCAATGGGTTTTCTTTCCATGTTTTAGATTGTTTACACAGTCTGGAAGTCATTCCATTTCCTAAAACAACATATATATATCACTGCCATTGTGTTTTTTGACTTTCTGTCTTTCCCTTTTGTGTTTCTTATGGTGACATCTTTATGTGATGGAATGACAAGAAGTCCCAAAATCAGACATAAACTAATATATATATATATATATATATGAATATGAGAACTTTTATATATATAGTTCAGATCACTTCACACAACAATTTAATAACAACAACAAAATCAGCCTCTTCCTCCTATCATCATGAAAGTTTCTTCATGACTCATGGACACTTTTAAAATTAAGGGTAAATTACACTTTGGTACCCTGTGGTTTGACCCTATTTCACTTTGGTACCCTGTGGTTTGAAACTTGACACTTTGGTACCTTGTGGTATTCTCCATTAACACTTTGGTACCCTTTGGAGCTATTTTGTAATTTTAACCATAACAAATTTTGCAAAAATTACATATTGACCCCAAAAAATTTTCAAAAAATTACAAATAGGTCCCTGGATACATATTATATAGGGACTAAAATGAAAAGTTTAAAATTTTTTTGGGGTCAATATGTAATTTTTGTAAAATTTATTATGGTTAAAATTACAAAATAGCTCCAAAGGGTACCAAAGTGTTAATGGAGAATACCACAAGGTACCAAAGTGTCAAGTTTCAAACCACAGGGTACCAAAGTGAAATAGGGTCAAACCACAGGGTACCAAAGTGTAATTTACCCTTTAATTAATTTGATTATAACTTTTGCTGACACTAAAGTTTGACTCTGACCCTCCTCGCTTTACCCCTCCTAAGAAAAAGTTCTTCCTTTTTTTCTTTTTTCTTTTTTCTTTTTCTTTGAAGTCATATGTCTCTGACATAATGTCTCCCTTCATAATTTTGACATTAATTCGGATGGGGCCAAGGTAGCAAGTAGCAACTAGTAGTAGCTAGCTAGTAACTTCAATCTTTTTTTTTTCTCAAAATTTTGTATTTTGGTTAAAACTTCATTTTAGTCCCTCAACTATAAGATAAAGTTTGTTTTATTAGTCTGACCGCACCCGTCGCTAGGTGGCCAAAATACCAGAATAAAATGCACTATAGTGGTGTAATCCGAGTCGATCTCTCGAGGAACTTTTGTGCAAGGTTTAAAAGCAAACAATACCAAATTATCACTAGTTGGGAGAAAGCAACAGGAATTTTGTTCTTTGATTGTTTTCTATGACCTAAGACGATAATTAAATAAAGCAATAAATGTTTTTGTGTTTTTGATTTAAAGGATTGAATTGAAAGAAATAATAATATGAGTAAATTAACCAAATTGAGAAAACACCCGACAGAGCAATTGGATCAAGCAATCATTACTAATAAAGATAAATGGAGTATTCCCACACAAATCATCCTAAGATAGTCTTTCCCAAAGAAATTTAGGTCTGAATCCTCCAAATCGGGCTTGGGCCTGTTTAATTAAAAATTGTCGCGAACCCGCCGCGGCTATACGTGGCGGCGGTTCCGGCGGCGGGTTTTCCAGAGAAACCAGCCGCGGACCCGCCGCTGCTATGCATGGCGGCGGTTCCGGCGGCGGGTTTTTCAGCAACTTGAATTCGTTTTCAGTTTGGTCCCTGACTCGTCTCCAAACATCCTTGAGCCTTCCTCGAAGTAATTCAGCACTTTGGACTTCATTAAAACCTATCAAGAACATCGAGAAATTAAGTGAACTCTCAGGATAAAAAGGATCAATCAAGTAATAAAAATTAAACCCGATAAAACCACTTAATTAATCACAAAATAGTCCAAATAATCATCAAACTTCAAGGCATCATATTTCATCATAAAAGGACATAAAGGCATGCAANATATATGAGGCACAGATAATATTGTAATGGTATGTTTATGAGTTGAAAGAGAGGACAAGAATGAAAGAAATTTATATAAAATGTTGAGAGAAATTAAAGAGAAGAATTAAAGATATAATAATAAAATGTCAATCTAAGAATAAATTGATTATTTAGTCTTTAAGAGAAATTCGATATTTGTTTTTGCCATTTAAAGATAAAACTGAATATATTTCACTCTCTAGTATTCGTTTTAATTTCGAGTATACATTTTCTAACCTACCCTATAAGAACTAATAAATTGATCGGGAAAAATCTTTGGCAGATGAAATTTATACATTTTAACTTTAAAAGACAGAACTGAGAACTAAGTTAATTTTGTTTTTTCTTTGTTTGATGGTTTAAATTTAATAATGCATTGAGAAGATAAGAGTGACTAATAATAATGATATATTCTTAAAGATAATCTTTCATGAAACTGATTATTATTAGTTTTTTTTATATATATCTTTTGGTAAGGATTTTTTTTTTTTAATTTGTTGATGTGCATTTCTATCATATACCAAATAAATGGTTGGCTAATTTCTCTTCTAAAAAAAATTGAATTAGGAGAATTTAACATAACAAAGGAAAACAGACTTCCTCATTGTTGTACAATACTATTTTTTTTTCTACAAGTATTCTTTATTGAGGATAATTTTGTTTGAAGCACTCTCGAACATTAATGTGAACATCTCTCTTAGCAAATATTTAAACTTTTAAGTTCACAAGATTGTAAGATACTAATTTAAATGCATTATTATGCATCACCATCAATGAGTTTATATTTTACATATGTACATTCACCATAATATATTGTTCTAAAATGTGAAATTCCTGATGAAGTGGTGGAACCCCAAATTAAAATAAAAGACAAATAAATAAATGAAAAAATAAGTAAATGGTCAATTTATAATTGTCACCTCATGCTGAATAATACAAAGCCAAAACCCTATCATTTTATTATTGTCCATGAAAAAAACCTTTGACACCCATGATTTCCTTGTGTAGGTTCTATTAATTAATATATGTTTCAAGCACCTATTTTTATTATTAACCCAACTTATTTTTAATAACTAGTAAATTCATGTTTAATTCGTCTATTAAATAAGCTATCACTAAAATATGTGATGATATATGATAACTCTAAGAATTTAAAGTTATTTAGATACAGATCATTTCAGGACTTTAATTCATGTTTTAGTTATTACTGAAACTTAGTTGGGAAGTATTTTGTGTTTTATTAGTTGTAGTTATTTAGTTTTTAGTTTTACGTTTTATAAGTTTTGTATTGTTTAAGCTAATCGAATATTTCAGGCTTTCCTTTTATTAAGTTTCCTATGTTTCAGGATTTTGAATTGTATCATGGAATATCTAAAAGAAGTTGAAAGGTCTATTGTGTCAAGATTTAATTTAAGTCTAGATTTTTTTTTAACAATTTTATATTATAAGTCATAATTCATATGAAATTTATCGTTAATTCATTAGATTAAGATAGAATAAATGATAAAATTAGTAAAAGAAAATGAAACTTTAAAGATGAAATTGACAACAAATAAAATTTAGTGACCAAATTCAAAATCAGCTCAAAGTAAATTTTGAGTAGGAAAATATGTTTTTGCTTTTAGAATATAATAAAAGTACAAATCTTTTGAATCTTTGCATGTTCATATATCTTTATATTAAAAAAAATTGAAAAATAATATGTGTGTGTATATATATCTAAGAAGTATGGACACTGACACGGACACGAGACACGACACGGATACGAACATACTGACACATCAGATTCTTAAAATCATACGACACGACACGACATATATTTATATATAAAAATAATTAAAAACTCATAAATTTGGATGAAAATTTTAAAAATTACAATATCTATTCATAATATATGTCATATGTGATATTATTTTCTATTGTATATCATGATAAAGTCACAAAAAATTGATTTTATATTTTGAAATTTATGAATATATGTCGTGTGGATGTCATACAGGTGTCGGACACGAACACTTGTCTGACACGATCACACGTCATGTTTCTTTTATATATATATATATATATAAATGTTACATCCTGATAGGAAAGTGAAGCAGTCGTGTAGGGGACAATAATGTGTGATGCCACTAAAGTTAGATAAGATTCCTTTTAAGTAGGCTTCGATACTTATATGATCATAATTTGTTGTGATTATGTTTTTGTATGTATGTAATTCAAGCTTCCTCAATATAGTTCCAACGTGACATCAACATATTGCTCTACGAAAATGTCTATATATAATTAGCTCATAACGTACCAAAATTTGACTTTGATTTAGCTCTACATTGGACTATAGCAATTTCATCATGCCCAAAATACATCTCAAATTTTTGACTCCTCTTCCGTTGTTTTTATTTATTTTTGTTTTAATAAATTGATAATTTAATCATAAAATTGAAAAAAAAACAAATTATAAAATTTAATCTATAAAACACCTTTAATCTATAAAACACCTTGAATTTCAAAACTTGATAGACACACTCTTTGAGTTTTCAACTTTGCTCACTTAAGACAATTGAGTTTTAAAATTTAATAGACAAATTTCTTAAACTTTCAACTTTACCCACTTAAGACCCTTAAATAGACTTGTTTTTTCTAAAATTCAAAGGTTCTAAATGAACAAATTAAAGTTGATAGTTTAGAAGATCTAGCGTAAAATTTAAAATTTAGAGATCCTAAGTGTGCAAAGTTGAAAACTCACCAGGTCTTTCAAACTTAGGGGTGTTTTTTGCCCCTGGCCTAAAACGCGTGAGGTCTTGGTGCAATTTAACCAATATATATATATATATATATATATATAACTTAACCAATGTTATATCAATATGATTTGAAAACAAATCAAATTTATTGTTAAAATTTATTATATGTAAGAGAATATCAAAATAGATATATTTACATTTAAAAAAAATAATAAATAGATCTATCTTAATTTTATCTTTTAACTACTAAATTAAAAAAAAAAACTAAAATCATATAAGATTTTATTTATCTTTGGTATAAATTAGTTCATAAAGAAGAAAGACAGGCAAGAAAAAATTTTTACAAGGTCAATCATAAAGGATGATAATGTATATATATATAGATAATATATAAATGAAATAACTTCATGATGAAAATATAATCAAATTTACCTAGACTTTGTCCAATAGAAAAACTTGTGAAAAATGAAATCATTAACCTACTATATTACTAGATTTGGAGTTATATGACCCACCAGATATATAGACTTAAATAATATATAGAGTACTCTAGTCAAGTAGATATATATATATATATATATATATGGTTAATGGAAATATATGTAGTTTTAGTTTAAAGCAATATAAGACCTACTTAGATGAAATCGAGCTTTAATAGAGGAAAAAGAATTCTACATTAATTAAATAGGTTAGATTAAGTTTGAAGCCACCGAGAGAGAGCTTTCCACATAAATGATTATGGAAAAATTAGGTAAACACACACCCTCCTTCTCTAAATTTGGTTAAGAAAGACTGAAAGAGTGAAAGAGATTATTATTTATATTCTACATTTATTTCACCAAAAAACGTGTCTCATTGTTAAACATAATATATGGTTTACAAATTTAGGAGTTGTTTTAATTTTCAATATTTATTACTAAATAAAAAAGTATGAGTAAATTAAAAACGTTAGCATGCATTAATTTGCTTTGAAGCCACCAAAGAAGAGCTTTTCACATAAATCATTATGGCAAAATTAAGTAAGCTCACACCATCTTTCTCTATTTTTGGATAAGTAATTATTACAAAAAAAGAGTGGGAAATATTATCATTTACTTCAGCAAAAGGCATGGTTGGCCAGTCGTTAATTACAATCAACAAAAATGAAATCAATTGATAGATGATAGAATTAAACTATAAGTTTTTTAAAGAAAAATTATAAATAATAGTAAAAATAATGAAGTTTTACAGTTTCACCATTAGGTGATGTGAATAAAATAATTTTTACACATATTTCAAACATAAAGAGAAGTCTTCAAGGTAAATATTCAAATTTTCAGAAAAGCATGAAAATAAATTAAGGAAATTAAGAAATCGATATGAAAGGAGAGAGAAGAATTGTGAGTATATATAAATATTAGAGTAAATTACACTTTGGTACTCTATAGTTTGGTCATATTTCACTTTGATACCTTGTGATTTAAAAAACAGCACTTTGAAATACCACAAGGTACCAAAGTGTCATTTTTTAAACTACATAGTACCAAAGTGAAATATAACCAAATTACAGGGTATCAAACTGTAATTTATCCTAAATATTATTTATAAATATGATGATATATAGAACCTCAGTAATTAAGAAGAAAAAATAATAACATTTTACATAAAATAAAATGAAAACTTCCTATATATTTATGTAAAATGTTATTATTTTAACTTCCTCCGGAGGGGTGGTTGAATTAAATAATTGAACATATAGATAATTCTGCAGGGTTATAATTATAATTTTAACTTAACTAGAATTTGATTTTAACAACTGAAGTTATTATAGCAAACATTTGTATTCTCAATAATTCACACAAATTAGTCCCTCCCCTACTGAATATATGAATACGGATCGAGTAGTAAATAAATATAACAAAAATTAATAATAAATATATAATATATTAATAGTAATAGTAAAAATAAAATAATTATTAATAGCGACGACATAAACAGTTGGCATATATATTATAGTCGGAACATACCAACCACTGACTGAACACCATTAATACACAATTTATAAACACGCCATGAACGGAGTTTGTGCCGGAATCTCAATCTCCGGCCATGCCGCCGCGATATCGCCCGAGGAACTCCACGCCGTCGACGATGTCCCGCTCGGAGAATTCCAACAACACTCGCTGCTGTTCATTATCAGATTCAGCTCCGGCAGCTCAATCTCTCCCCAAAAATCATCGCCGCCGCTGTCGCCGTCGCCGTCGCCGTCGTCGGACGGCGGCGACGCAATAATAATGCTGCTACTCTTTTTCGCGGAGGAGGCTTTCATCGCGTGCGCCGCCTTGGCCGCCGCCGCCTGGATGTCTCGGGCGGCGCAGGTGGACGGCAGCGGCAAGTGCTCGACCTCGTCCGGGAAATTGAGCTGCGCCTTCCGGCCTTTCAGGCAATACGCCGCCACGTCGTAAGCCTTTGCCGCCATCTCCGGCACCGGGAAAGACCCGAGCCAAATTCGCGATTTCTTGCGGGGTTCCCGGATTTCCGACACCCATTTGCCCCACCGCCGCTTCCGGACGCCCCGGTAGACCGGGTGCCGGGTGCCGCCGGCGACTCGACGGTTGTCGGCGGCGGAGATAGCGGTGGTGGTGGCGGCGGCGGAGCTGGTGGTGGCGGTAACGTCGTCGTCGTGAATGTAGGAAAGTGGAGGCTCCATTCACGAATTAATTCACAGTGGCAACCATTTTTTTGGCTGTTGGGAGTATCTCTTACATTTATAAGGTGTTGCAGCCTTGCAGGTGTAGTGAAGACTGAAATTACGCTATTGCCCCTTTGTATAACAGAAATGAAGTGAGTCACTCACTTATTTTAGGTCAAAATTTTATTTTGGTTATTGAATTATAAGGTTACATTTATAAGTTTAGTTGATTTAGACCCGATTGTTCACCAAAGTCAGAGTATGCCTCCAAGCTCTATGAGAGTTTACAGATCACCTACTAACAATACTTTCACATTAACAGCAGGAATTAAACTCACGACCTCATGGTTATGAGTTAACTCCTTACCAATTTGATCGACCTTTATTTTGATCCTCACTTGTTCCATTGTTACCCCAATCATGATTTTATTTAATTTCTATTATTATCTCTCAGTTGAACATCTTATTTTGATAATTTCTTTCTCATATGTATTATTATATATATATATATAATAAGTAAGTTACAAAGAGATGAAGAAAAATCTTTTTATTGGAAAGAAAAATGAACTACAAACTTATTTTTAATTTGTAACTGTAAATAAATATTTTTCTTTTTTTTTGGTAGGAAAATATTTTTCTTTTTCTTTATATCAACTATACTTATGGGAACACATGCAAATCATTAATCTTAATTGTCTATATTAAAGATAACGGCATAAACTAACAGATCTATATTTTAAGCTAACAGTGATGAAACAAATATAGAAAAGCTTCAAAATTAAACCAAAACGTAACGGAAAATAATTTAGTGATTAAAATCTAATCCACCCCATAATTTAATTAAGGACTAAAATGTAGTTTTGCCCACTATTTTAATATACTTAAATTTTATTTAAATTATACTTTATTTATTTTTTACCAAACAAAAAAAGAATTTTTCATCATATTTTTTTTGAAAGAAAAACAATTTTTTATTTTAAGTAAAGATTATGAACTACTTTTATTCAACTATTCAGCTACTCAATTACCTTATTAACAATAAAAAGTTCTTATAATTTTATATTATATTATAAATAATTAATAATTTTATTAACTTATAAAAGAATACACAACGTATATATCAAATATCAATGGTTAGTCATATTTATAAAAAATGTTGAGATATTTTTTCTATAAATGGGCAATAAATATAATTATGTTAAAGTTTAAAGAAAGTTTTGGTAATTTTCTGAAAAAGAAAAAAAGGAGAATGGGTAGGCGTTCTACGTAAAGGAAATCATGCAATTAAGAATATGGCATAATTTATTTGAGTCATGCATACCGTCACAACGCGCGGACCCCAACATCGATGGAGACCCCTTTGATTTTAAATTTTAAATTTAATTAATTAATAAACAACTTTCATTTGATTAAACATTTAAAATCTACATAAAACCAATTTATATTCATATTTTACAATAATAACTTTCACATTCATATATATTCATCAGTGAGCTAATTTTGCATGGGTGCATGCTATTTTTATTTTTGAATCTTTGAAAAATAAAAAAAAAATATGTGAATTGTTATAAAATATGAAATAATTATAGTAAAAAAAAAAGTTAGAGTACTCATATAAATTAATTCTTGAAATATACATGGGTTGATAATTATATAATTTTCAAAAAGTTATTTTATATATTATAATTTTTGAAAATTATAGAGGTAATATAATTTAGCCTTTAGTACAATTTTTTAGGTATTAAAATGACTAAAATGTATTGATCATATTGTTATAAGATTTTTATTATTAAATTGTTAATTCATATATCTTTTGAAGATTAATTTATATAATTATTAAAAAAATTATTTTTTTGTCAATGACAAAATAACCAGAAAAATGTCAAAATGTATACATGATGACATAGATACATATAGGGATAGAATTTTCAAAAATCATATGGACTTGTGGCTTTTGATAAAATTCTATAATTTATGCATTTGGCCAACGAGAAAAAAAAAACAAATATCGTTATAATCCAAAGGATGGAGATAATTTGGTTGGTAATTATTTTGATTGCCCACTTTGGTATTTTGGAAATCGCTGACTAATCCAGATATTTGAATCCAATATTTTACTTAAATAATAGAGTAAATTACACTTTGGTACCATGTTCTATGAATTGTTTTCACTTTGGTACCTTATTCTTTCAAAAGTGATACTTTAGTATTATGTTCTTTGCACTGTTAACACTTTGGTACCCAAATTTATTTTTCTGTTAGGTTTTGATGGTGAAATCGCACGTGACCATCACGTGCACAATAAAAATACCCAAATGTCAATTTTTCTCTCATTTTTCACGATTCAGACGCTAAAATATTCCAAAATTTTTTCATTTCGAACCTCAATGTTTTTCACAAGTTTTGAGTATTTTAGTGTCTGAATTGTGAAAATGAGAGAAAAATGAACATTTGGGTGTTTCTATTGTATATATGATGGTCACGTGCAACTTCGCTGTCAAAACTTAAAAGAAAAATAAATTTGGATACCAAAGTATTAACAGTTGCAAAGGATAGGGTACTAAAGTGCCACTTTTAAAAGAATAGGATACCAAAGTAAAATTGATCCATAAAACAAAATATCAAAATGTAATTTCCTAAATAATATTAAGCCGTTTACTCTTTAAAATCTTAAACCAATTATGCATTAATATTTGACTAATGATTAGATAAATAATATTAAAATTGATTTTATTTTTTGTTTAGAAAAGCTATCGTAATAAAATCATAAAGGCTAAAGTGCACTTTTGGTCCCATAACTTTGGCAAAGGTTTCAATTTGGTCCCATAACTTTTTTTTTGTTGCAATTTTGGTCCCATAACTTTGGAAAATGTCTCACCATTGGTCCCAATATTGATTTTCATCTATTATCTGCCGTTAAAGATGATCTGGCATACTGAGTTGGATGATGACGTGGCAAATATGGATGAAGTTATGGGATGGATGAAAATTAGTTTGGGACTAATAGTGAGACGTTTTCAGAAGTTATGTTGCCAAAATTGCAACAAAAAAAAGGTATGGGACCAAATTGAGACCTTTGCTAAAGTTATGGGTCCAAAATTGCAATAAAAAAGTTATGGGACCAAATTAAAACCTTTACCAAAGTTATGTGACCAAAAGTGCACTTTAGCCAATTATAAATTAAACAGAGCTTTTTTTTGGACCTGAAGCGCAGACAGAGTTGAAATTTGAAACTGCAAGAGAGTTTTTCTTTTAAAAAAATTGCAAAATATAAATGTTTTCTTATTGTTCGATTAATCCGTGTGTGACACTCAGTGACAGTGTGAAAACGAGATTAAATATTTTTCTTGAACATCTTTAATTAATAGCTATGAAGTATGGATATTTTATTTTGACAGTACGTTATCGTGTTATACACGTGTTCGTATTTGACATTCGTACGACATCTACACGATACATATTCATAAATTTTAAAATATAAAATTAATTTTTTATGATTTTATTATGATAAATAATAGAAAATAATATCATATATCACATATATTATTTTAAAAATATATAGTGTTGATATATATAAATTTTTTATTTTAATTATTTATATATATATAAATATATCTCGTGTCTTGTCGTGTTATTTTAAAAATCTGACGTGTCAATATGTCCGTATCCGTACTAATGTGCATCCTTCATAAATTAATAGTGTTGATAATATATTTATTCACCAATTAGTAATCATTTATCACAGAAATTAAAATAATATGCTGTACTTTTACAATTTTGATTTTGATTAAATAGTTAATTCAATAATATCTAAACTTAAATATGTTTTCTTACTAGTCATATTCCACTTTTTTATATACAAGAATTAAGAACTATGACGGAAAATTACGCTAAATGGTTTTACACTTTTACTCAACAAATTAAAGCCATTCAGGCCAAAAAAAAATAAACAAATTAAAGCCATGGACAAAAAATATTCAGAAAGAGATTTTGATAATATTGACACGTGAAATACACCTTTTCAAAATAAAAGATAAACGAAATTATATCACTATTATAAATTTATAATTGTCACTTCAAAATTAAGAAGGAGAAGAAAAAACAAAATCTTGCTCTTCTATGATTTTGACATTCATTTAGACAGCTGGCTAGTTTTTATGACAAAAATATTGAAATTTAACTATACGATAATATGAATTCTTATTATTAATTATTAAATAATATACTAATAAAATTCGCAACCGTTACCAAATTTCAGATAATATTTTAAATAAATGAAAAAAATTAATTAATTACATCTTAAATGATAAAAATTTATAATTTTATGGCTAAAATATGGTAAAGACCTATAAATTTTAGGTGAGAAACAAAAAATATTTATAAATTTTAAAGTTTAACAGAATATTTTTTAAAATTTTTTAAATAAGTTTATAAACATCCTTTTAACCTTTCACTGATTATTCAATTTATGGACATTAAGGGTCTGATTGGTTTAAGAAAATGTTCCCTGTTTTCATTTTCTATTTCCATTTCTGGAATTCTATTTTCATTTCAAAATTTTCAATATTTAAGAAATATGTTTGTTTTATAAAGTCAAAAAATCGTTTTCATTCATATTTAAATTATGTTAACTTAAATAACGCTAATTTTTATATGTTTTTAAATTTGATTATAACTAAATTATGATATTAACATGATTAAATAGTTTACTTTTGTGTAATGTTGCAAAATATCATAAGTTTGTTTTTGGAAATACTGGAAACGTCTTTTTGACATTTCCGGTTTTCAGCCTGTTTCAGGAAATGTTTTCAGAAAACATTTCTAAAAAACTGTACAAAATACGTTTGCAGTTATATTTCTTTTTTTCAGTGAAAATGGAAACATGAAACAGGGTAACCAATCAGACTCCAAGTTATCAAAGTTAAAAAAACTCAAGAGGTTTGTTGATCACAGTCTATCAAGTTTTACAATATACAAGTATTTTCTGTCTCCATTTTAAAACTCAAGAGACCTCAATACATTTTAGTTTAATTTTTTTTAAAAAAAAATTATTACTTAAAAGCTCAACTATTAATTTATTCTTAAAAAATATTTATATAAGTAATTAGAGTAGTAATTCAAATAATAAATTCTATGAATATATAAAAGCTTGTTCGATGGTCGCAGAATCCGCCTTCAATTCATTCGTTTGTTGTTGTCAGACATCATAAAAATAAAAATCATCCCTTCACATATGTCTTCTTAGTAGAAAGCACTTACATATATTAAGGCTTCTGTTTGATTTTCTTCCTTATAATTTTTTGTCTTAGAGTGAATACTGTAATATTAGATTCTAATTTCCTCTTGCCAATGTATCAAAAATAAATAAGCTTCAATGTATCAAAATTTATCACAAAATTTAAAAAAATCTGAGTAGCCTAGAAGCCAATAAAACTTTTTAATGAGATTGTGTTGGTGAGCTCACAAGTTGCACGGGATTAGAGTGAGTTTTTCTCCCTTTTTGTGCTAATTTTGATGGGCTTTTTTTTGTTGTTAGTTTGTGTTCGATAGGGACATAAAAAGGCCCATATATGTCATTGTAAATGACAAATGTCATCTAATTGACCAATTAGCTTTTGAGTATGGAGATAGAGGATTGATAATGACCACTATTTCAATATATCCCATGAAGCATCTTATCACACTTAAATTATTTATACAATTGCAATTTTCATGTCAATCATTATGTGGTTTTGAAATTAGTATCCCACATTGCATGCAAT
>QANZ01048872.1:0-28442 GCA_003254925.1 Chamaecrista fasciculata
GGACGAAAAGTTTAGGTGACTTGGGCTGAGTGTGCTCACTAAGACCAGAACATGCCTTCAGACTCTATGAGCGCTTATAGAGGTACTTACAGATCGCCTAACAATAAGGCCCTCACATCGATAGCGGGATTCAAACTCACGACTTTGTGAGTTATGAGTTAACTTCTTACCAACTGGGTCAACCTATGTTGGGCAAAAATTTAGTTGTTTGTTAAATAAAACTTTGATTATTATTTTTAAATCTATTTTTTAAAATATGATTGTTAATATTAAAGATTTTCACAAAAAACAAATTGAAGAAAAATATGAAAATCGCTAATTCAAGACGAAAAAAAACTAATAATGACATGTAAATAATTTTTCCGTAGCTATATATGTGTATGTATATATCAATTCGTAATAATACAATAACAAGTATTTTTTATAATCTATCATTAGATGTTGTTAATAGTTTTTTTTTACTACTAAAAATCTAATAATACAAATTGAATCTTTGTGTGTGAGGTTGAGAGGATTTCAAGCCACAAAATCTGGCTTTTGCTAAGAGAAAAAATAATTTGATTGGAGGTTCAAACTTCAAAATTAAGGGTCAAAAAAGCCCTCAATGAATCTGACATTGATGTCATCATCATACAAGCATGCGCATCCTTGCATTGCAATTTGCGTTCTAAAATTTTAGTTTACCACATCATGTTAATTATACGGTTAAAGTCCTATTTTGGTCCCCCAGTTATACTCAGTGTTCTAAATTGGTTTCCCAATTATTTTTTTTCCATATTGGTCCTCCAGTTATGCAAAATTTGGCAAAGTTGGTCCCTCAACCGTTTTCATCCATTTTTCTGTTAAAAAAAGACAAAATTGATTTTTAACTCCTAAAAGTTTAAATTTTTTGCATCAAGGACCTTTTTGTATATAATAGAACCAAAATGCAAGAAAGAAGAAATAATTTGGGGTTTTTAGTTTATTTCACCCAATACCACAACTCTCTCTCTCTCCCACGTCGTTCATGATGGAGATTGTGCCCTAGGGTCAATCATCCTATAGATATGTTGGTAACGTATCAATTAATTTATGGAGATAAATTAATGGTTATCATATTATTAGCATGTTTACTATGATAACAGTCCATGATTAATTATGAGATAGTTAATCTAAATTGTCCCTGGTCGCTCATTCGAGTGGGAACTTGAATTGAACCAAGACCAGCATGACCTCGGTGCATGGAGATGCACGCACTACACTACAAGAAACTGAAGTTTTGGTGGCGAATTTTCGGTGGCAAAATAAAAATTAGCCACAGAAAGTCCCCTTTCAGTGGCGAATTTTAGAATTCGCCACTGAACATGCCAATAATAAGATTTTTGCATACTTTCAGTGGCAAAATCCTATAATTTGCCACTATAAGGTAATCGGTGGCGAAATTTAATTTGCCACTAAAACCCTTTAGGTGGCAAATTATTGAAATTTGCCACTATAAGGTAATCGGTGGCGAAATGTAATTTGCCACTAAAACCCTTTAGGTGGCAGATTCTTGAAATTTGCCACTATAACATAATTGGTGGCGAAATTTATTTTGCCACTAAAACCGTTTAGGTGGCAAATGACTGAAATTTGTCACTATAAGGTAATTGGTGGCAAAACTTAATTTGCCACTACAATTGTTAAGGTGGCAAATTATTGAAATTTGCCATTGAAAAAGAGTTATTTGATGGCAAAATACTTGTTTGCCACCAAAACAAGATATTGGTGGCCATTTTACTTTTGCCACTGATCAATTTTACAATTGTTGATATATAAAATTATGGTCAAAGTGTCATTTTAGTCCTAAATGTATGCCCTAATGTTCATTTTGGTTCATTATGTTTCAAAATGTTCAAATTGGTCCTAAATATTGACAAAATGTTTCATTTTGGTCCTAAATATGTCTCAAACCAACCATATTCAATAGTTTGGACCAAAAGGAAACATTTCTTTTTCTTTTATTCCTGGTTACTCGAAAACCCTATTTGAGAACAAGTGTGGTTTTAATTAGGGTTTTCGAGTGTGTGAGATCCCGGAGTTTTGGAATTTAGTTTTTGGGTGCTTAGAAATAAAATAAGTGATTTTTAGAATTTTAGATGGATTTTCAGGTTATTTTTAGACCAGAATTAACAATTTTTAGAAATTAGTGAACCCAAAAATTTAGAATTTTAATTGTCATATTGGAAATCTCCATATTTTGTTTGGCTTGTGGTAAAAATTTGGGAGCAAACGGAGTTTAAAATTTTATCTGACTTTTATTTTGGTACTGCAATAAATCTAATTTGAGTAGGAAACGGGACGTGTTAGAGATAGAGTTTCGAGAAAAAAATTACATATTTGAAATCTACTCCTCGTAAAGAATCTAACGATATAAATTTTGTTCGAAAATTCATTCTGGAAAAATACGCGATTTTAGGGACTAAATTGAAAAGATTTAAATTTTAGGGAATATTCCTGAGCATATGCCTAACCCCAAATCAGATTCCACCTTTCTAGAAAACTCTTTTCACTCTAGATTTATGTACAATTGTAAAAACAATCCCACTAGCATACACGACTCCTTCATTTTTCTCCCACTCTCTCGTCTTGTTCTTTCTCTTGCCTCCCACACCACCGTCTGCTGTTCAGCCACCCTCCACCGCCACAGACAGTGTCGGCGACGTTCCAGCACCACCGTACGCCGGCAAACAGCCTCCGTCGTCAGCCATTTATTCTCATCTCCTCTAGGTGACGTTTTGTTCCCTTTTTATCTCTTTTGGTCCTTTCTCTTCAAAAAACTTGAATCTGCTGCTATAACCTTGAGGTTGCTGCTGTTTTGTAATGCATTTGTTCTCCTAGATCATGCTTTGATTGATGAAAACCAACACCTTCATTGTTCTTGGTGGATTTCCCCCATTTTCCTCTATTTTGCTCCATTTTCGGCCACAATAGAGGCATGTCCAAAAAACATCAATTTCTTCATTGTTTCTTGATTTTCTTTGTAGGGATGAATCCTTTGATGATAACATATTATGTTGAGTACCTCTAGGAGCTATTAAAACTCCAAAATATTGAGATTTGGGACTGTTTTTACTCTAGGGTTTGTAAGTGACGAAAATTGGGGTTTTTGGTCAAATCTCTTTATTTTCTTGAAATTGTTAGTTTGGATGAGTTCATTGGATAATAAAAAAGAGTTCTAATGCATTGGGTTGAATTTTAAATGCTTATTTTGAAATTTGGTTATCGTGTATGAAACTTTAAAGTTTGCAAATTGGTCCCTATTGGGGTTTTTGATGAAATCCTTTTGTTTCCATGAAATTGATGGTTCAAATGAGTTTGTTTGATGATAATAATGAATTCTATTTGATCAATTTGAATTTAGAGATTATATTTTGAAATTCGATGTTTTGGGGTAAAACCTTGAAGTTTGCATTTTGGTCCATAGAGATGAGGGGGTCGTGACAGAGTGGGTCGCTTTTCGAAGCTATAAGGAGTGTCTTAGTTGAGAACAAGTGTGGTTCCTTCGCCATTGTAAGAGAAGAGGGCTTGAAATAGTTACTGCTAAAACTACTATTGAGAATTTGTTTCGATTGTTGCTTCTCATTGACGAAGAATTGTGCTTTAATTGGAATGTAGGACTTGAACAGAACTCTGCTCTACCATTTGAAAGCCCTTTCGATGATAGAGGTATATGACAGTGAAACCCTCCTCTATATTATGTCTTTGTATATACTGTTNTGACTCAAGTCTTAATATGTGTTTGTTAAATCAGGCCAAAACAAAAAATATATGTGTTTGTTTTTTTTTTCTTGTCAGAATGTGTTTGTTAAACATGTAGTAATAGCAATGTTTTTAAGATTAGATCGGCCATTAAATCGGCTGAAGCAATGGTTTAAGGTTCAATGGTTCAACCGGGATTTAATGGGGTCGGACCATTAATAATTAAATAAATTTAAAATAATATAATAAAAATATTCTAATAAATATTAAAAATATATAATAAACTTTTTAAATTTAAACTTGATTGAATAAGAAAGTGATAAGTAAGAAGATAAAAGATCAAATGTTGAAGTGAAAACTACTAAGCTAGGAAGCATGGACACTGACACGGACACGGGACACGACACGGACACGGACACAGCGACACGCTAAACTCTCAAAATTACGCAACACGACACGCCATATATTTATATATATAAATAATTAAATATTCATAATTTTTAATAAAAAATTTAAAAATTACAAGTTATATTCATAATATATGTCATATGTATTATTATTTTCTCTGATATGTCATGTTAAAGTCACAAAAAATTAATTTATATTTTAAAATTTATGAATATGTGTCGTGTCGAAGTCGTACGGGTGTCGGACACTGACACGTATCCGACACGGCGACATGCCCTCAAAATAAGTGTCCATGCTTCTTAGCTACTAAGTAACTTATTATTTTAAGTTTAAATTTGATAAGAAAAAAATCCCTTAAAATAATATTATTTTAAAATAAAAAGGTATTAAGGAAAAAAAAATAAAAAGAGTATGAACTAGTTCAATCATGATAACCGGTTCAGGGCAGTTTTTTCGATTTTTGCCTAGTTCATCCGGTTTTGGGCAGTTATTAATCCAAGTGGTTTTGTAAGTAACTCGGACTGAACCACTGGCGATCCAGTTTTTACAACCATAAGTAATAGTTATTTAAATTGTTCGCCTTTTTTTTTTGGTCAATGAGTCATTATTCATCCAAAAGTGCTGGATTGGGCCCATTTATATATAGTCCAAGCCACTTAAAGGAATAAGTTGGGCTCAGCCCAACACAGTTATGGCCCAATGGATAGCGTATGGAAATGGAAACGTCTTCGAGCTACATTCAATCGTTGCTGGAGATTCATGAAACGGCGAGTTCTTCTGCTGTTTAATCTGCTTGTGCTGATTTCCCACATGCCACTGTTGTTGTTTTTCTTTTTTTAATTGAATGTTGCTGTTGTGATTAGGTACTACTGAAATTGAGTTCGTGAAACCCTTGTCCTTTGTTAAATTTATAAATGTTCGATTCTGGGTCGTTTTTTTTTTATTACTTAGTTTTGATTAGAGAAGAATGAAACTCAAATTTACGGCATTTGGGAGCTTACGCAGCTTATTGAGTTGCTTTTTTACTCCATATTCATCTGTCATACTGAACTGGTAGATTCTTTCATTCGCCATTTGCAGGTTCGGTGGCTGAACGATTGTAGAAAAAACAATGCTAGAGTATGTCAATTTTACTCTATAAGATTGTTTTAAAGAGGGAAAAAGAAAAGAGAAAAAAAAGTGAGCAATTTTGCTCTATATAGCTATTGGCCTCTGTCGGAAGACACCATCAGAGCAGTTCTTGGATGTACCATTATGGACAAGACTGGATCTATTTATGTCAAGCTCAGACATATCTGTTTATTTTACATAAGAAATTCACGCAACCCCAGTTTGTTTGGCTTGATGGATCTAATCTGTTTCTTTGTCTAGTTTCTAGTAAAACCAGATGAATGGGTGAGCAAAAAAGCAAAAGAAATAAGTGGATTCTACTTTACTTTGAGCATATGAAACATAATACTGGTATAGAACTTTCAGTTAGGTCATTCTTCTTACCCTTCTACTGGTCTCTTCTTATCACCTGGCTTAATCCCAATGGCTTGCTTTTGAAATTTTAGTTTGACAGACAATATTCTCAAGTTTGTTAAAATGTAATACATATCCTCTTTACTCTGATATCCAAGGAACATAACAAAAGTCTTATATTGTTTGTCAACTATGAAAAGGGTGTTAGCAGTTAGCTTTGATTTTGTTGCTAAGCTGCTTCCAGCATGGTGCATCACAGAACTTGTTGAACCAATACTTCCTTAAGCTTGCATCTCATGCTATTACAGGCTTTGTCACTTTGATGATCTGCAGTAGGAAGTGGGAACAAGATCATTTGTTAGTATTACCGGTTGCTTTATCCATTTGTCCTGAATGAACCCACGTTCCTCTCTCTCGAACTGGTGCATCCCAGGAGTAACTGTTATAGAAGAAAGAAATAGTTTAGCCACAAGCTTTTATTATGATAAGGTTTTTGTACAAAGGTCACATAAACATAAGGTATCAAGGATTGGATTTGAAATACTTTTGAAAGAACTGGGGGGTTTACTAAAAGACTTTCACTAGCTATAATCTCGCAGAAACTATCACTAAACAGAATTTTTCCCTGAACAAAAATAAAAAAGAAAACATGTTCCTCTGGTAGCTTTACTGCCTTCTCAGTTCTCACCATACTCATTTAGTCGTTTGGAAACAGACTGAAAATGGTGACTCCCAGAATTTCTTTTTGGAGACTTCTCTATAATTTTCACTATAAATATTTCTCTATGTAAAAACTCTCGAACCTAAGTTGAAAAAACAAGAGGAAAACCATCCACCATCGTGAAGGTTTTTTGAGAAAGCAGGCAGAGTTTAGTACATTCCTGCCTCTGTGCATTTCTAAATGTTTCCATTTTTCTTTCCTCATTTTCTTATATGTTAGCTAGATGTTTCTTTCTTTCTTAGTCATAAAAACAAGGTAAATGTGTCAACACCTGTTGTGGATAGGATCTGATCCTTTTTGCACTCTTCGTTTGCTAGACTGATTTGGATCAACCCTGCTATTCACTGCTGCTGAATTCCCCTTTGAGCCCTTAACTTCCATATTTGTTGCCTTGAGAGTATGTTGATTCTCCAGCATGAGATTCCGTCTGAGTGATAGTTCTAAACTTCTCAAGCCCAAAGCTTTCTCTGGTTGAACTGATAACATCCCAACACACAGAAGAAGAAGAAGAAAAACTTTGGAAGAACTAAACACCACCATTTTCTCTGAGACTCTGACTGAGACAAGAAGAAGAGATGGTACGTTTCCTCTCTGTGTTTAGAGTAATAAGAGAATCAGCTACAGAAGCTTCTCTGAACTAGTAATCTCTGCATTCTTATGGCCCATTCCTGTACAAATAAGCTTTCTATTTATGTCCCAGTGGATATGGAGGGGGCTTTAAAGATTACAGCAAGTAGGGCCTACAGGTATTTCAGATTCATCTCCGAATCATGAGTCTTCAATCTAAGCATATTAAGGCTGTTATAGAAGAATCTGACAAGGATGAATAAAGGGGTTGGAATGGAACATAAGAATACCCTTGAGAAGCCAAGCATCTTCTGTCATTTGTTTCCTTACATCTCTATCATTTGCCTGCTTTTCTATACCAAAAGAAGCCAATCCTAGTCTCTTGGACTCTTGGCTTAATTAATTAGCCACCTATTTGTTTACTCGAAATAGGTTCAACTATATACGTGAATAACTGTCAATATTTGGCCTATAAATATAATTGGATACATCACATGTCTGCGCATGGCATATATTATAATGCAGGTTTATTTACAGGTTACTCCAAAATGAAAAACAGGTGCAGGGGTTATTATGGTAAATTGTGATTTCTTTGTAATTACGTAAAGTGGAAATTTCATATTTTGTCACTTTTAATTAGATTGCTACTGTAGCAAGCAAGTCCTGTAAAGAATAGATGGGGGACTAAAACAGCCTCCAAAAGAAACAAATTCTTCCTTTATGTTATGCTCTTCCAAGATCTCTTCTTCGCTTTAGAATTCCAAGCTCTCTTCCCCAGGCAACTAAAATAACAGTCCTGTGTTTCATTGGCCCAATCTTAACTTTACGCTTTTTTTTAAAAAAAAAAACTTCTTAGTATTTCAATTAGGTGGTAATTAATTAGGCCAATTTGCATGCAATTCGGATTCACATAGTCTGTATTTACCTTTATGCTATGTTGTAACTTTGGATGATTTGTTGATTGCTATGCTCTAATTCTCTTCAATGTTCTCTTCTTTGAACTTAGAAATATCACATGCAAGTAGGAGGTGTCCTGTCCAAAGCACAAATTCCTCCTCCCTTTATCACAACTGGGTGACATGTTATAAGAAGATGAAGGATTAAGACTAGTCATGGTCCAACTGAATCAACTTCCGTTTGGATAATTTATGTCCTCGCTGCTTTTTTATTCTCCAATTAAAGCGAAAAGAGCTAAGATACTAATTGTTTATTATTCCTTTTGATTTTTTGTTTTTTTTTAAAGAGGTTTGAAACTGCCTTTTGAGGGTTTCATATTCCATATCTTGCAGTAGGATGGCATAGATATGCCATAGAAGAATATGCTTTCTCCCAGCCTTTAAATAGTTATGCATTTGCCCTAATATGTCTCTAAACATATTAGTATTGCACAATCATTATTTTAACATATTGTGTATATTTTAGGAATCATCTAAGGACTGTTTGGCTTGAAGGATTATGGGGATGAAGACATTATCAATCTTTTAATCTAGGATCATTATGTCTACTACTAGTACTTTCGCTGATCCCTAGGGTTGTTCAAGTACTTTAAAAAGTACTAGACATATGTGGAACGATTTGTACCATTTTATGATTGGTGTTCTGGACTGATGAATTTATCACAAATGATCTCGCACATTCAAATTAAAATAATGTCATATCTAATAAAGTTGTCCAAACAATTTTGATAATTAATTAGTGCTAATCATACAAGTATTTTAGCAAAATAATCCAGCAATACATTGTCCTTGTTTGTTTATTTATCTTTAATAAAAGAACTATTAAGTGTGAACCTTGAGAATCTGTACAAAATTGGGGGGAACCCACTTCATATGTTTAAAACTTGAACAGTAACATAAAACAAAGAAGAACAATCAACATATATTCTGGCTTTTCTAGATTCTCAAGACTGGTCCTAAAGTTATGACCTCTTTGGAAGTTTGTATCAGACATAAGGACCCTTAAGGTTCAGATTAGAGATACAAATATAGGGATGAGACCACTCAGCTTAGGTCTTGTGTGAATTTCATTCCTCTAACTTTTTTTTTCCTTAAAAAAACTGTGTATTTAATGTTAATATGGATTTTTTCCCTTCCATTTTAAAAATATAACAAAAACTTAATTGCTATTTCAAAACTACATCCCAACTTATTTTATTTTAGAGTTAATGTTAATCCAACAGGTACATCAACAGATAAATTTATCACATAAATTTTTTTGAAAGAAGATTTAAGTTTATGGGAGAGGTAAACTTACTAAATACCAATTTACCTAATGTTAAATTCATTAGAGATCACTATATTTTATTTTATCTGAGAAGCATTTAATTTTCCAAAGTTGAAAATTAATAGTGAGCTAGGAACAAATATAGAGGTTTGAGTGGTAGGACCAAAGTTGCTTAAGAAACTGATTTAAATTTTGTGTGAAAAGGCAAAAGTTGAAGATACAAACAGAATGTCACCTAAACTTAAGTTAAAGTGGGATGCTTCGGTGGCCTTTGTTTGTTTGTTGGTCTTTTTAATTTATGATTTTAACTCGGTTTAATAAATATTTTTTTTAAGATTTGAATTTATATTTTGCAACAAAAGCAAAATCGTTATTCCTTTCATCTATTTATTTTATGATTTAAGCGAGTAATTTAAAGACTTTTCATAGTTAAAGTTAAGATTTAAATTCTTGATATTCAATTAAGGATAGACAAATTCTTACCACTTACTTTGAGTTAAGCTGAGAAATTCTGTAACAAGAATAATACTTTCCTCTAATCTATTACCAGAACTTATAAAAAGTAAAATACTTACCAGTCTAATAAACTAATTATTAGTAAATCCGTACCATTTTAACCAACTTGTAACATGCTTATTCTCAGCTTTAAAATCTTAACATGTATCTCAATCATACCTAGTCTACTATTCTTTAGGCCATGTTAGAATATATGCTTATCTGCAATGTTCAAAATAGGAAAACTAAAATAGTAATAATAATAAAAAATAGTATAACAATACACCACACTATCTTTTCTTAGAATCATTATGAACTTTTTTTTTCTGAGACAAGGAATTCAAAAACTTACCTTTTAATTGTGCATTGGTCACATGTTCTTGAACTTGCATTATAATGAGCCCAGTCTTGGATAAGTCTCATGAAATGGGAAAGAGTAAAATCATGAAAACTTACATGTCAATAATCTATACACTGAATATGAATTATGAAGAAGATTATAAGGTTCAAATCTAATTTCATGAAGTGTGATATTAATAATTCACTCTTGTTTCCATTCTCATTTTATTTTAGAAAAACAAATCATTTTGCATAAATAATATGCAAGACTCAATGTCTCTGGTATACTTTATGATTAAGCACAAGTTCAGGATNATCTAATTTCATGAAGTGTGATATTAATAATTCACTCTTGTTTCCATTCTCATTTTTTTAGAAAAACAAATCATTTTGCATAAATAATATGCAAGACTCCATAAAATTGGTTTATGACCGGAACTTGTTTTTATAATCTATTGATTGGATTACTTAATAGTCTAAATGTAATTGCTTGCTTCTTAATAATTTAAATTTTGAATAACTTGGTATTTTTATTTAAGTTTAACAGTGCATGTGTAGTTTTAGGATTAAAAGAAAGTTTTATTATTTTTATCTATTCAATGGATTCTTTAGTATCTTGAATAGCCAATAATTGAACCAATAACACCGTATTTAATCCCTTGATTAGGTTTACGGGGTTGATTGCCACTTGCCAGTTTGGTCCAAAGACCCAGGTACATAGAAATAAATTAGTTATTTAGGATTTTCTTTTTCAAAATTAAAAAACAAATTTATTCCATAAAAATCAATTCCAATATTACAATTTACAAATAAGGAGATAGAATTAATGTGAGTCATGATTTCTATATTAATTTGATTTAAGGAAAAACAGAATCCTTAAGGTAATTGCTTGCCCTTTTCCACTTTCTGGTGAAGTTGGCATTTTCGTCCCTCAATATACAAAGAACATGCAAAATAAACCTCCATTACTATAAATACCCCTCTATCAACATATTTCATATTAGACTCACACTCTTAAGAAATCCTATCTTTGACTTTCTTCTCTAAAAATCTTATTTGACTTGCATATCAGAATTGTTTCACGGAAACCTGTGACTCATTCTGCTCATTTTTGCAAGCATATCAAACAAATCCTCTTAAAATCAAACAAGGAAGCACTAAGTCAACTTTCAGTTCTTCACATACTAAGTAATAAAACACCAAATTGAAATAGATAAATTAATTAATTAAAGGATAAAAAATCATAATTAAGGCTAAAATTTTCCAAGTTTTTTTTGTGCCTAGGCAAGCTGCTCATACAGAAAGAGAAATAGTAAATCAGTTGGGACATTATATACATAGATACAATAGAGCTTGAAAAGCCAGAGAGTAATAATATTGCATATGCCATATCATTACAAGCCTTCGCATAGCACACATACTCATTGTTTACACACACAGACACAAACTAAACAATATGTTCCTGGTGTGTATTCACTTCTGGTCCCGGTGCTATTGCAAATTGCAGGCCCCTACGCTGCCCAGATTGCAGAACAAAAGCAACTTGGGTTGCTGCCAGAGCTGCATCCTCCTGTTGAACCACAACAAGAAACATTCAAAAAACCCAATATATGAAGAAACAGCATCCTAGCTAGATTAGGATCTAGATGCATTATGGTTTCCCTGACAAAATCCATGGTGAAGAGGAGGCTGTGAAATTCAGTTTTCTAGCACTAACAAATGGAACTTTACAGGTACAAAACTTTAGAGGATCTGCATCCTATAGTTTCCAAGACAAAATCCATTGTGGAGGAAGAAGAAATGAGAATTTATTGGATGTATCTAGTTTACAAAGTTGTAGTCCAAACCAATAATGATTAAGATACACATGCATGTTGGACACATTTATTTTTTTTTTAACTGAGCCCACCTTTGACTAATTTATGTTTTTCATGACTATAGTATGGCTTTCTTATTTTTCATTTACCAAGTTTCCCCAAGGACCTCTAAGAAGAAACTAATGGGAACTCAGAGGGAAACTCACTTGTCTTTGTCGCCGACGTTGCAAGATGCTGATTGCCCAAGCCATGATATAGCACGGTAAGAGAAATCCAGCTGCTCGAAGTAAGAAGATCTACAGAAGTTGGTGTGTTAATAAGATTGGTAAACAATCAGATCACGGCCAATACTGTAGCAGCTTGATGAACTAATTGTGATTAAACAAAGGGAATTCAGATCACTTACAGAGAAAAAGGTTGATGGATCATCATCAGCATCACCATCTGTGACAGAAAGGGCATGCCGCAAGAGTAAAAGGGCCATTAACTGCACCAAAAACATTAGACTAGCCTGATTAGGCCTAAAATAAAGCCTAAGAGGTCAGAGCTGAACTAATGACATAAAAAATGAGCAAATGAGCCAATGTGCATAGTGCATAGTATGGGCAAATGAGCCAAATAAAAACCAATATAATATTTCCTAAAGATCAATATCTTTGTGGCTGTATCCTTTTTCCAATAGCATGTCCAGCAGATGACAATTTCTGCTATATTTGTATATAATATTAAAAGTTAATGACTACAAATACAGTTCATAAAATAATTCAAGATAAATGCCTTACAATTAAAGCAGCTGAGCGGCAGAAGGCAGCTCCACTGGCATTAGAAGCAGCATACTCATCATATTCAGCTTCCAAGAATTGTCGTTCAGCCTCTGCAATTGCCAAGAGTCGAGGATCACGCAAGTCCAAAGGTGTGCCAGAGATTGTCCAGCCTCCACTGCAAGAATGCCCACAACTCCTAAATTAGAAGAGATTCCCAAATTAACATCTCTGATGTATTTGAGAAAAAACCTTCAGCTTACCCTATATCAATGGTAGTTTCTTCTGGAAGAGGGCGAGGAGGTGGAGCAATATAATCAGGCTGATAAGGCTGAGAATAAAGTATAAAGACATCAAAGATAAGCACAATCTTAATATAAATAGAAGGACTAAATCAAGTACACGTATACATGCACAAGTGGAGAAAAAAGAGCACTTGTCTTATTCAGGAGTGTCCAAGTTAACTTTTTACAATCTAGGTATATTAAAAAATCTCACAGCATAAAAACTTCCGTTTAACTATTCCCCTTTATGTTTCTCCTTATAGGACATATCACAGAAAATATTGATCAATAAAGTAGTAGATATTACCAATTTCTGGCATCATTACAATCCCAATAAAATTGAAAATCTAAAACGTCTTAAAATACAAATTATGTGTAAAGAAGCATACCTTATGACAGATCTCACAAATTATGTCTCCTTTCTCATTGCACCAATGCTGGACACACTTGCGATGAGCAAACTGAGAATGTTTTTTTAACAATGACTCAATCAGCAAATACCAAACAACAAAAAAACTATAAACAAGAAAAATAGTACAATCAGCTAATTAATAAAGACTAGGCAATATGAAACACAAAGATGGAGATAAGGAAAACTTAACAAAGAAAAGGGAAATCCAACATCACTTGCTGCTTCATATTTTCATTTACTGTACTGAGGACAACGTTCCATTCTTTTGCTGTCTCAAACTCAATGAAGCTAGGTATTAATGAATCTACCCCAAGAAAGTGGTTTGAATATATTACAGGGATGATTGTCATGAACACGATGAAAATTTTCCAAACCTAAGAAGGTTTGGTAAGAATGCATGGTATCAATAACAGACCAGGATGTTTCAGAAACATAAATTGGCCTGTATATACCATCTTGAAGCGTCAAGGGAACATTTTACACAAACTGAGACCTCGTACCCGATAAAAAAAGAATACAGACGTACAGTGAAGTGATAATCATCAACAATGCTGCCTCTTATTCTGTCTACTGTATATTTTATACTTTGCTTCAATGAACTGCAGAAAAAGCAGAAGACAATAGAAAAGTAATGAGGCCACCTCGGGATGTCCAGTACCCTGGCATCCTAAATGATCATCAGCTGACATTTTTCTTTTGGAGATCACAGAACGTTGCATTTCCCCATCTTTTTATTTTTCGAAGAAAACAATATTCGAGTCTTTTCACGATTTCCATAATTTAGTTTACGTAATTTCCACCTAAAGCTATCACGATCCGTCATATTCAACAAAATTCGGTGGCAAAATCAAACAACATCTCAATTCTCAATAATCCGCAGATAAACCACACACACACACCCAAAAGAAGCGTTCTCTCCCAGGCAATTTCACGATTCAGAGACACATAGAATCCTTGAAAGAACAAAACACAAGAACACCTCAAATTGACAGTATATATACCTTGAGACTGCCGCTGCAAGCGCAAGGCGTTTCCAAATTGTTAATGCTGTCTTCCTCCTGACAAATGCGACACTCGGCGGTCGGGATCAGCGGCTCATCCTCGCCGTTCTCCGACCTAGCGTCATCGTCGGCCGGCGGTGCAAAGCCGGAGGGTCCCGCCTCGTCGACGGACTTACCCACCTCCGATGAGCGAGTCACCACCGTCACCACCAAATGGTCGCTCATCGATCCGCAAACTAAAACAATTCAACCGAAAAATTAAGAAAAAGAAATCAAAATGCACAAGAAATCGGACGAAAGCCCTAAGATGAATGAAGACAAGAGGGTTTTCCAGGAAAAACGAGAGGAAAAGAAATCTGAAATCTCACCGAGAGAGAAAGAGCAAGGGATGCTTGAGCGGACAAAGAGAGAGAAAAGAGTGTGTGCTGTTTTGTGTTGTGTGTTTTCGTTGGGTTTCGCGTTTTTCTCTTATCGAAACTTTTCGGTTAGATTCATTCATTCATTCATTCAAGTTTGAATTCTTATAAATAATTTTGAAAAATAAAATCTGGGGGAAGCTCTATATAGGGACGCTTCGTTGTATTCTTGTTGCTTTTTCTTTTCAATTATTCATTCATTTTGGGAAAAATCCAATTATTTTAATTTAATATTCAAATTCTTCAATTATTATTACACATAGTATTAATATTATGCCATATATAATATCAATTAAATCCAACATACATGATTTTGGTCAAAAGAAAATTAACATACATGTTAAGAAATTAAAATTTATTTTTATTCTAAGAGAAACGGATTGTTAAAGGCAACAAATCACATAGAAATAGAATAGTTAATGTCTTTAACATAATATTTTTAATCATAAATCAATCTTATTTATTTTATCCTCATTTTATGATTAGTTGTTCAATAAAAAAATGTCTGATTATATAAATTTTTTATTATTCTTACTTTTATTGATAAATCTTATATAGTAAGAATATAAGTTACAAGTAAACTCTATCATCTTTTTCACATATTTAGGCTTACACCTACTTTAGTACTTTACGTGCAAAGGCTTCACCAAACAACTTTAACAATAGCTTCACCAAACATTTATACTTGGCAAATGATCCATAAATTATTACATACTTGATATTCTTTATATTTGTTGTACTAAAAAAAAATATTCTTTGTATTTTTTATTTTTGGATTTGGACACAAGTAACTAACAAAACTATTATCTGGACTTTTTGAATATCTAAATCTCAGAAACAGGGACTCAAAATTTTAAAAAATAAAATAATTATAAAATATTTGTGCTCTTAACTAAAAATTTTATACAGTATCGTGACACAGGGACTCAAAATTTTAATATAGTATCGTGTTTAATTTTTTTTTTTTTACTTTTTTATACATATTTATAGCAATTAAATATATAAATATAATTATTATGTAGCTTAAAAGGTTCCTCATATCCAAACCAAAATCTATAGAAACTTTCGTGTTGATAACGTATTATAAAACTATGAATTAAGAGAAGAAAAGATTCGTAAGAGATGATTGAATCTAAATATAATTTTTTTTTTGCCAGAGAATCTCTTGTAAATAATTTTATGATGTCTTTTATGGATGTTTTTAGGATTCCCAAAAACCTCCAAATCAATGATAATTCCATAACCCATAATTGATGAGGAATAATTCTATTGAATAGTATTGATGTATATGCTTAATACTCATAGATGTAGGTTACCCTATGTAGCCCTATAAATAGAGGGTTTGTGTAATAGTTGATGCTCTCTAAGGTTGTTGATGAATAACATACATCTTTTACTTTTTCTTCATCTTTTCTCTCATCTTCTATCTCTTCTTCTCTTAATTTATAGTTTTATAATAAATATATTTGTTTCTAAAAGTTTCTATAGATTTTGGTTTGTAATAATCTAGATTCCTTCGTTTCGAATAGCAGCTTGCAATTATTGAACTGGGGATAACGTTATTTAATACTCTTGTAGATATTTAAATTGTAAGACTATTTGTTATTGCAATAAAGTATGAAGGCTTTTTATCAATTTGAAGGATAATTAAGATATTTTTAAAGACAATATTGCATTCTTTTTTCAAAAAATATAACATGTTTGAGACTTGGGATTTTTAATTTTTTTTCAACCTCTTTTAAACTTATTTGTACTTATAATAAATAATTTATTATTTTATAAAACAATTTCACTATTAGTTAACATAAAATAAAGAAAACTAAGTATTTTATGTTATTTAACTATATATTTAAACTTGTTATATTATATATGATATTTCAGTCAAAGCAAATATGATTATAGCATATCTTTTGTTTGTAAAAGAGGTAAGTATGGCTCATACTTCTAATCTTAGAGTAAATAAGGGTACGCTTTTTTTAAATAAAAGAGATACACCCAACTGATCTTCAATCCAAATGATTTATTATTTTTCTATAATTATATTTCTGAAATATACTATTCGATTAATATTATACAAATAGTTCTTTTTAAAAAAATGTATTATTTTGAAAAATTTATAAGAAGAAAAGAAAACCAACTTGCTAATTAGGATTTAAACATGCCATCGCCATGTGATTTCCCCTAAATTCATACTAAAATAATAGATTCCTTATATTTGGCCAAGAAAAAAAGAATAGTTTCCTTATATGTGACCGGCTAAGTTTGGGTAATTTATCCACTAATTTTCTTTGTTCAATTATATATTCTTTTATATGGTATATATCTACCAGTTTCAGCCTTCCTTTCTTTTCCTTTTCTTTTATGTATATATTTTATACTATTATAGTATATTATAGATTTATAGTCAATCTCTTAAAATTATATGTTAGAACAAAAGTACATACATGGCTAAATTAGTAAATTATATAAAATCCTTCTAAACTATGACTTGTGTACAAGTAATTTTTAAAACTTTAAAAATTTATTAAAATTAGAACCGTCACGCAAGGGTATATATTTTTTTTTTGTAAATTTCTTTCTTCCTAATACTTACTAAAAACACTTTAAAAAAAGGCCTTAAATTACCGTTCCCAAATAATCTTGTTATTTTATTTGAATGCTTGAAATCAATGGCCGTAAATTCAGCCTTGGGAATTTAACTTGTAGCATTCAAGGATCCAATGTGGCAACATGAACCCAGGAATAATAAAAAAAATCGATTCATTTTCAGTCAGAGAAGTTGAACTTAAATCAAGAAAATGCCTAACAAGATTAGCTTAGCACTTAACTGTAATTTAAGTAAAAGCAAAAAGTATCGACCTCATTTTATTCTCCTCTTACATATCAATAATTGGGTTTTAAGTCTACATTATAGTCTTCTGCAACCGTTGCTGCAAAAAAAGTACACGACTACAGACTCAGTTTCAAGAAAGGGAAGTAAAGATAAATTTGAGACCAAACTCCACAAGCATAACAAGGTATTTTTGAGTATGAGGATGCAGACAAACATTAAAAAAGTTTTAAAAAAAATTTGTGGTAATCGCAAGAACTGCCTCCAGATGTGCAAACCATGAACCTTGGTCTGCTCTATTCTTATGTATTTAACTTCTACCAACTTGTGCTACTATGTATCGTCCTTTTCCTAGATTTTAAATTGTCTTCAACTGAGGTTTCCTGCACCTAGTTACAAACCATGCAGCAAACATTAATACTGTAAAAATTGCAATAAGTGAGAGGAGAGAAGGCCATTTATCACTGGTTATGGTGGTGATCCATTCATGGTTCTGTACAACAAGATCCTCTGTGGTTTGCAGAATGAAAGCTCCCAAAGCCCAATCAAGTGGAATGCTTCCCACCTGATTTGCAATTGTGACCCTGACCAAAAGTTCCATTTAATAGGAAGATTTAATTAATAGTAGACAAGAAATGCACTAGCATGTAAGTCAAGAAACAAGAATGAAGTCCCAAGCACCACAAATGCATTTGCAACTCATTAAGGAAATGGATAAGAGCATGTACAAGCACAAACACATGCATGGTTCACTGACTAAAAAAATTTCTATCAACTATTGCTGAAATTCACTCTGCTTCTGTCTGGCCAATGCCATTAAGGAACGAGGATTAATTTCACTTTCAGCAAAGATATATTTCTCAATAGATAACACAGCAGAAGAGAAAATCTCATTGTGGTACTGCCCTGCATGGTGCTATGACTGACAACTAGACTGTATGTATAATCCCAATAAAATCACATTGCAGACCACATCTATATCAAAATATTTGTTTTATGGGAGGTTAATGCCAAAATCATTTTGGGTCTCCCTGCATATGAATTGTTGAAAGGTGGATGACCAAACATACCTCTCATCGTCCAAAGCAATTCCAAGACTGTCATGGAGCAGAGCAATGATGTATGCTGAAGAGAAGCAATACCGGAGTAAGTCCTCCTCCTCAAGGCTCTGGTATCTTTCCTTCAGCTTTGACCAATCCTCTCCACAGAATTCTTCACCAGCGGTCACCAATTCAGAAAGAAATGCCCTTGGCCCCAACCCAAAAAACTAACATTGGACCCAAAAAAAAATCAAGAATCAGTGAGAGAAAGATGTCAAAATAGAAGCAACGGAACCAGTTTGTCCATGAAGAAATGATGAAAAAATTGATAGATGACGGTAGCCTAATATAATTATCCACTCATGCATCCATTAAATATGCAGACCATGTCAACTTTCAAGAAGAAAGAGAGGAACCTTTGATGTGTAGAAAAAATTTTCTGTGGCAAAAAACTTTCCTTGAAGCTTAGGTACGAAAGTTGATCCTATTTCACAATGTTGATAGGAGCATTTCTCTGCATCAATCAAAAGTGACATCCAGCTTCACTACCAAATCAAAAAGTGAAGAAAACACCAATATAAAGGGTATCACCCACTATCCAACATTAGAGATTTGTAAGAGTAAATATGACCTTTTCCTTTCTGTAATAGAACCAAGGCTGCAGATCTGCACTCAGAGAAGTTCCCCTTTGTTTGAAGAGAGAGATTTGATTGGATTTGTTCACTCAATGGACCAGGAAAGAGTTTCCATGAAGCTACACTGTGAGAGTACCCTTTAGGAGTGCAAGGGTCCAAAGGCAACCCTGTCTGAAGAGGTTGGGTAGCTGCACTGAGGAGAATTAAGAATCAATATCTCTTTCGACAGCTGGAAGATATTCATGAAGTTCTTAGAATGCCACCAAAGATGAGATGAGAGATGATAACTAGGGAATATTTAAGTGGTTTTAAATGAGACAGGGAGACCGGCAGGATGCTAAAGCCTACTAAAGGATTTAATATGTAAAAAATTACATGGGACAACTTAGCATAAGTCTCTTACTTTGCAAGAACTTTGACTATTTTTGAAGTTAAGCTGTAAATGAGTTAGCCAAATTAAGCTACAGGCACATCAATAGGAGTCATTCAAATCATAATGAGGACAAAAAGGCCACCAATGAACAAGAGAGCTATAGAAAAGCAAATGATCATTATTCACCCCAGAAAACTGAAAATTACGGACATAAGAACGGTAAAACCGTGAAAGTGTGTCAGGATGGCCGATGAATGTTTTATCTAGGTGAACCTAAAGGGTTAATTTATGCTGCAGCCAAAAAAAAATATTGAAATAAATTAAAAGATCAATCCAATAATATATCAAACTGAACGTGTTTTTGAGAGATGTTAGGAAACCATACGGTTATATTCAAATATAAATCTTCAAAGAAAAATGTTATACTTTACAACTTGAAAAATCACAGCCAATTTAAAGCATAGTTTAGCACGGTTGTTATGCTCAAAGTTCTGTCCAAATAATTCAATACATGGAAATCTGCCTAATAATGAAGCACAAGTAATTACTAATTACCCATGTTAAAATCTGCAGATATAAGTGCTTCCCTCAGTGACATAAGAGCAACATCCTGAAAATAGATACCAATTAGCAACATCAGCTATAAGTCTCAGAAGAGGATTTCATAGGCTGTCAACTTTTAACATGACAGGAAACTAAAGTAGAAAACGGATTAGGTGCAGCCACTACCATCCTTGCAAAAAAACTAATGAAAATCAATCAAAATTTATCATTCTTTGTAAACTTTGATACAACATATATAACATAGTAAACAGAAAAAATGATTACCAGGCCATAATGAAGAAAGCTGTGACTGTAAAGGTTGTAAGTGGTGTTCCCAAATCTAACAGCACGTGAGAAACCAAATGGCATTGACTCGCTTGATACAAAGGTCACCTGAAGTGAGAGTTAAAGGAAGAAAAAAAGGCAGTAATTCCACATGCCATGCAAACCAATAGTCTGAATCTAGCTGAGTGATTGAAACTCCCCTACAGCAAACAACTAACTAGCAAAGGGACCTTGAAGCATATTGTGTAGTAACTCTTCGTGATATATAAGAAAACATCAAATAATAATCAATGGCAATTCATATATTACTCGTGTATGCAAGTAACACTAGTTCACAAACTACTCTGACGCCAGAATTCTACGCACAAGGACAAAAGCTGCCAAAGAATGCATTAATTGCCCCCACACCCCTTTCCATAGGCAGCATATTTATCACTCAACATTAGCATCTTATTGTTTTGTTGTTTGTGCTAAGTAATTAAATACTCAATTGATTAATAGAGTGCAAAGAGTTATATATTAAATCCAACTTCTAAGGGAACCTCTAATAGGCACCATAGGTACTACAGTCAACGGAATGGCAGCCCAGACCAGCTTTAAGTTTGCTTGTATTATAGTACGAAAATACAAAATAACTTCGTTCTGACAGAATTTCAAATTTGGATGGCAGATAATGAGACAAAGACAATCAAGCCATACCTGAGCAGAAGCACCGCCAAGCTCAATAATCCCAGTTGTATGCAATGGATCACCTCCAAGAGTGCCAAGTGCGTAATTTGCAGTAACCCAAGCATAGATTCCTTCATCAATGCCTATAAAACCATAATATGGGATTGTGATTGTTCACAAAACTACTAGCAAACAAATACTAATATATAGAAGTTAATCCAGTTTTTACGCTGTTTAATTTAAAAAATGGAGCAATAAATTATTTTGAAGACTTCAACAGCCACCAGATCAGTTTCTTACTTTAAATTTAGAGAAAGTCAACGGAGACCAAACTCTTTCAGAGCCTCCGTATATTAGTATAAATAAAGAAGGGGCCATGGGAAAGAGAGAAAGCATCAAGTATCTGTGTATGGCATTAGGAATTTAGGATACCACAAACAAGAAAGACTGAAATGATGTGTGAAGGCAAGTTGTATTGAAGAACCTGATAATAAGCACAAAAATTGCACCTAGATTTTATTGATAAACACAATGTGAGAGATGGTATGGTAAGTGGGTCCGCATTATGAATTTCAAAAGACCCGACTCAAGGATATTTTACCTAGCCTAAAACATAGTATGACTATGACATGATAAACGTTAGGCGATGTTCACTTCACCGTATCTATCTTGCAGACTTGGATACTGACAGCAGTGATAAGAAAGCAACAGGCTACAACAAATTGGTAAACATGGAGCTAAAACTGGTCGAAATGTTACTTCGATCCCCAACAGTGTAGGAACTCTCATACTCTATCACCAGCAATTCCCTACGCACTAACCTTAAGAACCCGTTTGCTTATATTTTTATAGACGCGTCTCATGAAAACTAGGAATATGATTGTAGACCAGCCATTTTGCAGTTTCTTGAATATCTTTCAAGCTTTTATAATACACACAATCATTCTAGTGTTTATTCGCACTCGTTTTCTCATCAGTAATACAGTAATACTTGTATACCAAACACAATGCAAAAGAACAATAGAGAAACCTGTAATGACAGAAGCCCATTCGTCCATAAACTTAAACCCCGATGATCGGAGCACCCTCCTACAGGCTTCCAGAATCCGCTCCTGCATTTCCACTTCCAGCATTCGCAACCCAGCCGTTGCCATAAGCCGAATCTCCGTCTCTTCCCAATTCTCCTTCGGGATTTGACATTTCGCGAACTCCAGTAGCTCCATAAGCGAGCGACCCGCTCCGTCTGGATCCTCCGCAAACGAAGAAAGACCAGGAACCCCTCTCATTGACATCAACCCATCCTTCCCGAAATCCAACACCGCATTCCTACCACCTTCCAACCGGTACCTGAAAACGTGGATTCTGGTTCCAGTGCTCCCTCCATCGATGATAATCCCGTACTTTGGCCAATTCTTTCCAGGAAAGAATGCGAAGAAGAAGAAGAAAACCAAAGTAATTACGACCAGAATCGTAACGAAGAATGCAGAGTTGGATTTAGCGATATTCTTGGATTGATTGTCATGGTGAGGCTCAACCGGATCGATGGGGTTCGATTCGGAAGCAACCCTCCTGCGAGCATTGGGGCGTCGCATGAAAGTTCAAGAAATGAAAGAAAGTGGGAGAATCATGTGACGTGGCGACGGTGATCGGATCGGAGACGGGACGGAGGGCAATCATGGAAGAATTAGCCCTCTCCCTGTCTCGCTAGGTGGTGGTGGTGACTCACTCGCCGGAGCCACTTCGAATCGCTTTCTGTTTCTCGGAGTTTTGCGTCAACAATGGTCAATTCAATTATATATACTACGACGGGCCACGCCTATGAGTGTGTGGTGTGGTCGTCGTTGAGATTATTGAGGCTGTGACTTGAGACTTGTGAGAGTCTCATCATATCTTTCTTTTTCTTCCTACTTCTTGTTCTTGCTCATATAATTTCTTTCTTCAGACTTGGGTGCGTCATTCAACATGATTTTACTAATTTCGGATCCATCATTTTTTTTACCATTTTTTATTTTGATTTTTTATCTGTTTAAAATACATTGTTTTTGCTAAAGAGTCATTTTGGTCCTAAATATATATTCCCTAATGTTCATTTTGATCTTTATGTTTCAAAATGTTCAAATTGATCCTAAATATTGATAAAATATTTTATTTTGGTTTCAAACTACTTAATATGATCATATATTTCTTATTTCAAATTCGAATTTGACGAGTTCAGAGTTATGTATTTTTCTTAAAGATACTTTATTTATCTAGTTGGGATCGTCAGCAAACAATGTCAAATTGATCCTGAAAATAGACTATTCTTTTCATGATCAAATAAATAAAATTGATCATATTTGTTTTGTTCAAATTCGAATGCGATGAAATCAGAGCTATATTTACTTTTAACAAGTCCTTTGAAATTGAAATGAAAAACGAGATAAATATGACCAAATTCAATAGTTTACGACCAAAATAAAACATTTTACTAGGATTTAGGACTATTTAAATATTTTGAAACAAAATAAAAATCATAATGAATATTAAAGCACACATTTAGAACCAAAATAACCCTAGAATCTATATATATTACTTGTTGATATTTAGATCAATTTCCAATTAAATCTCTATGGGTTTTCTTTTCTTTTTCTTTTTTTTTTAAAAAAAGGTTGCTGATTTTAAAGCCCTTCAAGGATTAGATAATGAAGACATAGTTGAAAGGCTCTTAAGAGGGAGATCGGATCCACCGCAGTGACTACAAAGTGACACATAATACAAAATTAAAATGAAACGCAGTGTTTCAATAATGAAAGAATTAAAATAAAACATTGTGTTTTCATCTTCTCTTCTTGTGTCACACTCCAATGGGTTCCCACTGCAGTGGATTCATGCTCATTGAGATATTGGCTGATGAAACCAACAACAAGGAACATCTAATAAGGACTATAGTGCTTTTATACAAATAAAGTTTAAGAATTAAAATAAATTATACAAATAAATAATATAAAACTATTTAATATTATTTAAGCATATTGAATTGTTTCATGTTTTTCCCCTTTTGGCCAAAAAAGAAATAGGGATATAAGTCATGATTCTTGGTCATCACACTCACTCAATTCTCCACAAAATATACAAAATAACTCATTCTGATAACATATATAGTTGCTCCTATTTTTTATTAAAGTAATTAAATTCAACACCACGGGACTAAAATTTTGTATCTTGAATTCTTGATTCTTTACTAAAATCTAAAAACAAAATATTAGTTAATTTTTTTTTTAAAAAAAAAGCAACTCGTGGACTAGTACAGACAAGCTCACACTTCACAGCCGTGCAAGGACTGAATTGAAAAAAAAAATAGCTAAAATGCCAACTCAGGCCAGCCCATATATTCACAAGGGCCATGAATCCATGATGGGCCGACCTGGGCTTGACAAACCTGTGTATAATTTGTCATTTTAATTTTTTAAATATTATAAAAATGTTTAAGCATTAGATTAGACTGGTTATTTGCTATATTGCATTTCTTCCCAAAGCAACCACAAAAAAAGAAAAGAAAAGTGAGTAGGTATTTCTTTTGAGTTTTGACAATATGGGATGAGCATAAATGGGAGCACACTCAGACATCACATATTACATAAAATTCAAAGTTGCGTTTGATAGTCGAAAACACTTTATAAAATAAACAGTAACCACTTTAATAAATTTCTTTTCATGGAAAGCATTGCCACCCCTCTTTCTTGGAAGTGACCACTAATACTCCAACTCCAATCCTTTATGTCAATTTTTATCGTTTAATTTGTTCATAAAAAACGAAACATCCATTAGGAATTTAGGCAGACTTTTTGGGGGTATTTTGTCTATATTTGAATATTATATCTAAAGATTTATCCCAAAATATCATAGATTCTGGATTTTCTCTCAAACTTCAAATCAAATTGCAAATGCGATATATTTTTAGATTGATTCTTTATTTGGTAAATATCATGTTTATAAATTAGGATTTGGTACTTATTCAATCTTTAGTTTGCTTTGCAGGTAAGGAAAGATCCTCAAAGTCCCTTAACATCAAGATCTAAAAGATACATTTTGTTTTGCACACGTCTTGCCCAAGAGTCATGTAGATTCTGAAGTTTCAAACTAAAAGATATCCTTGCACTGCATACGTGTTGCCCAAGACTTACGCAGTTATCTAAAAAAGAGGCGTACAATAGTTAATATCTTTTGGGGTTATTAGAAGATTTTGTAATCTAAATCTAAGAGATTGGTGGGATTTTCAGTTAGAATTAGTTCTTTAAATAGGGACCCTAGGGTTTTCACAAGGGGATCTCAGACTTCACGTTCAATTCCACACATCGCATATTTTGGTGCTCAATGGCCCTGCGCGGCTAACTCTCTTATCTTGGCTTAAGGTGAGTTCGGATTGGAAGTTTCAACACTTTTGAGATCTTGTTCATATTTTCTATTTTGTTAATTTAATATATTTTTCTTTCTCCTATTCTTCTCTTTTCATTGTTTTCAAGTTGAACATTCAACTTTGAGCTCGGTTGTCTAATTGATTTGTAAACATAACGCTAGGTGTTCTTATTAATTCGTAATTAGTAAGTTCATCACTAAGTAGCAACTAAAATGGTCGAACCATGTTAGGGAGAAGAAAATCTAACAAGTAATTTCGTGAATTAATTGTTAGGGTTAATATCTTTCGATTGTTTATTCTGTTAATTTAGATTGAATTGTCGATCGTGTCGGATTCATCTAGTTAATAAGTGGTTAAATTGGATACGTTATCCTTTAATCAACCTTAATGAAAGAGTGATTTCATCTCATGAATTCGTTAACCTGTTTATTTTGATGGGATAACATTATTTTGGTAACAATGATCAAGTGTGAAACTCCATGAAAAACGATCCCGGCCAAGACTCCAATCAATCGGTAATAACCCTTTTAATTTACAATTGCTTTTTATTACATTCGTTCAAAAATACCTCTTACGTCACTAGTCTTGGGCAAGATTAAAGTCACGGACATTAGTCTTGGGCAAGACGTATTCACTGGTTCCTTATTTTTCTGGTTTATAATTGCATAGCCTGTGGGCAAGACTAGTCTTTGTGGATCGACCCTATTCTCGCCTCTACTACTAATATTCTATCTTTGAGTGCAAATTAGGCTTAATTATAATTGGTGGACCCGGCAACCATCAGTGAATATTACAAAATGGTCCTAAACATAATTACAAAATAGTCCCTTTAACAAATAAACTCCATATAAATATTAGGAATTCAATGGGATAATTACTAATACTCTTCGGACGTGGCTTGGGGTTCTTAGTCCGGTCCCGGAAGGCTTGTGGATAATCCAACCCATCACGAATTACCACAGTAATATGAACCCAATCTATTCTTATTTAGACTTACGATAAATTAATTACTTATCAGTAAACACAAATATTAATCTTATAATAGATTAATGCTAATCCACACAAAAATTTTAACATTTAATTCCTAAAACTTTTAACGATGATTGCAATTAAAAATATGCTTGATAGCTTGTAGCATTGAGACTCTTCATCACCTTTATTCAAAATAGTAGTGAACGTTAATTAATGCATGTGAAAGAAGAAAAAGAGAGAGAAATCATGCAATGTCATATCAAATATGGAGATTTTAAGAATGGGTAATAATAATTAAATAAAGAAAATGTACAGGACCACAGTACAGGAAGTGGATTTTTTTTTTAAAATATAAAGGAAGTAAGTGGATGTTTTGGTGGACTATGATAATTGGCCCAATAATTAGGAGACCCAATTGGCAGAAAATGCCTTTGGCCCAGCACGCCATAGGCCCATAAGGTAGGGCGAGAACGCCCTTAACCTTGCTAAGGCAAGGACGCCCATAACCATAGAGGGCATGGGCGCCCACGGAGCATAAAGACGCGAGGAATAAGGAAACATTCCCTGAACCAATTAGGAACCAATCAAGGATCAACCAAGATAGAGGCCTGGGCCATCAAGGCGCCTTAAGCAAAAAGGCAATAATGATTCATAGATCCTTAATTGGCAAAACAATATCTTCCTACATGAAATAGGAAAGATTATGATTCACCTCCCATATCACTGAAGATATCTCTTCTTACAATCAAGGAAGTTTCCTTAAATGAAATCTCCTCAATGGGCCTATAAATACAAAATGGTAACTCTATGAAAGGTACGTAACTCACGTTACTCATGCCTACTCATGCTAGCTCATATTATTATCACAGGGGAGACCCCATGTGGTTCATTATGTTGCAGGAAAATGACCCTAGACCAAATCCCAGTTCATCAGACTATATATAATATTATTCCTTTTTTCCAGCTCTTGGAAGTGGAGCTATCAAAACGTCAAAAATGTGCAAACATGCATTCTCACTATATATGTTATTGAAGAATTAAATAATTTCTTTCCACGTTTCATTCTGTTTTCAATCAAACAAACATACCTTCGATCGATCTTGAGGAAACTGCAAATTTGATCAATTTATATGGAATGGTTGAATGAAAAACTTCCCACTATTTTTAATTATATTATATTAAAATAAAAATAAAATGATAAATAATTATAAAGCTTGAATATTTTTTATCTTAAAAATATAATAAAAATAATAAGTTTATTCTTAAAATAATTTTTTTTTTATGATTTTAGAGTTTAAATTAATATATGTATACACAAAGACAAAGTTATTATATATATACTTGTTTAAGTCACGCAACACTGCTTATCAAAATGATGCAAAAACTCCAAACGTTGTAATCTTTGTTTAAACAAACTTTGTTATATACTGACGGGACTATGCCCATATATAGGCTTGAAGAGTGAGTACTACTACTTACTATAAAAGATAAATCTATAATTCTATATATAGAGATTGGAGAGAGAATTTATTGAAGATACGCAATTCATTTTTACGTACTTTTACTCTTGTCTTATCTATTTTTTTCTTTAATTAATTTAAAAATGAAAAAAAAAAAAATTACAGATCCTTATCATGTTTTATTTTTTATCATGTTAGTTCAATATTCATTTTTTTTTACCTGTTGATACCTTTTGTGAGTTTGATCAATTGCTCTTATATAAACTTACCTAATATGTTATAACAGTGCATGTATATATATATATTAGAGGCTTGGCGTGCCCGTGAATTGATTTAAAGTTGAAGATTATATTAAATTTTTATATTGATAAAAGAGTAAGTTTGGGATCAATTTGAGAAATTATAAAATATTTAGGACCAATTTGAAATTACATCATATGGGGAGAGTGAGTGGGGAGAGAGAGGTGGCATTTTTAATTTTTAATTGTTTTTTACATTTTTTTAATTCATTTATTTTTTTAAAGAAGTGGGGAGAGTGAGTGGGAGAGAGAGTGGGTGATTTTATTTTTTCTTTTTTAATTTTTTAATTCACTATTTTTGACCAACCATAA